>JASANF010014624.1:0-46280 GCA_030248245.1 Trissonchulus sp. WLG1_4 | reverse complement strand
GATTGATTGATTGATATTGAACAAATCGATATCCTATGCTGTTAGCGGTTGTAAACATGCTAACTTTTATTCTGTCTATTTACAACAGTTGAGTAGATTTTTAGGAATTATTTTTTAGTAAGCCAGTTATCACACAAAACTTATTTTTTACTTTGGACTTTGGACACCTTATCCAATCATGTACACACGTTACATAGCTGCGTAGGTATAGTCATTGGTGGCTGGGTGACACTTACTGTGTTGTCTGTCCTTTTCACTGGCATAATTGCATCTGCTACCATACATGTAACAGAGTCACAATTTTAGGGGCCTCTCCGCCCAAATTCGAAAATCGAAAAAATGGGAAAAATTTAGTGTGGCAAAACGGCTTTCTTTACTCTCATTGATCACTGTTTAGTGAAGATGCGCCGTAGTTTTGGTTTTCTAGGGCTAATGCCATTTCCGTAACCCTTGTCTCGGGCTGAATTTTTTGCGTATATACCCCTCTCACCCCCCCTCTTTCATATTTGACCCTGTTCAAAATCGAGGGGCCGGGGGGAGGGTCCCGAAAATTTGGGCAAAATTAAAAATTTTGTGAACTTTTTGTTTAAAATTTTTAGCACTATTTTGAAAATTTTACAAAATTGTTGGTCAATCAGGGGTTCCCCAAAATTTGGCCGGAGAGGCACCCCCAAAATTATGACTCGTTCCTGTAACTTGTATGGCTGTAGTATAAATTGACCTTTAAACATTGGCTCATTATTGGAGGGAGACTAAAGTCTGACAAAAAAAGCTGCGTCAGTTATATACTTAATTTAGTGGCATGACTTCTGCGACTACTTGCTGTACTCTTGATAGTCAAAATCTATTCTTTCCGTAACGAAATCGCATGACGTTTCGTTTTCACCAGTGGTGCAACTATTTTTCGTCAGACTATAATGTTTCTATAATTTCAGGAGCGGAGCCAGCAGGAGGTCAATCGCAGTCTTCCGTCCGACCACAGCCACTCCCCAGTCTTCTCCAACAACACTGCCCCAGTCGGCGGGCTAAACCATTCCACCAATGGTCAGCTTAAAAAGCTAGGGGTCAAACTCTGACTATTACTTTAGCTTACATAAAAGTACCATACGTTAGTCATTGATTTTGGGCTTAATACGTTAACTCTTACTTAAATTACCGCCGATGCCTTACTTTAACTTTAACTTACATGAAAATAGTTTAAACTTTTTTGCCCTACTTGCAAGAAGTGAGTAACATGATGTGAACTGATTGCTGAATATACGGATGTTGTAATTTGGAAGGTGTTGTCCCATTCCTGCGCCCGTCAAGTTTTTCGATCAGTTTATATTCCCATTCCTGCGCTAGTACCATTCCTACACTATGTGGTCCATTCCTGCGCTGGGTGGGCCATTCCTGCGCCAGTTAAATTACAACAACAATAAATTTCAAGGGGGAATGAGTTATTAAAAGGAAATAATAAACCTTAAGTGAAGGTGACCTCAAGTGACATACCGAGTACAGGTGTTAAAACTCAAAACAATAGGATCATCGTACCAAGTACTTAATAGGGGTCATAAGGTCAAAATATCGTAAAAATACCCCACAATACATCGATAATGATGTGAATATTAGTCATGCCAAAGCGACGTTGTATACGCGACGAAACTCGTTGGGTACGGATTTGCCTAATTTTGCTCAGCTAATAGACGTTGAACTTAGTTCTTATTTGGATCACGTTTAGCATTTGCTTGGTTCATATTGCAAAGTCAATGTTTAGTAAATAATATTACTTTTATTATGTTATTGTTATTTGATTAATTAGTCACATTACTTTTTAAGTAACATTTTGTTCCCTTTAGTATGTCGTAAGTTTAGTCAAGTTTAGTAACTAATACGAATTGACTGACACACAACAAATTTACTATTGGCGCAGGAATGGACCAGCTGATGTTAGTATAAACACGTGCCCAGCGCAGGAATGGGAATGTCTGTTCATCGACGTTTAATCCCAGTCCAATTAAAACCAGCGCAGGAATGGGGTAGCGCAGGAACGGGACACAATCATTTGGAAGACCCTTTTGTCCTTAATCATGTTTCACACGAGGTGGATTTTCAAAAGGGATTTTCTCCATCGGCATCCCCGTGTGGGTCCCCATGCGTCCCCATGGAGATACCCTTGAAAATCGACACTCTTGTGAAACAGACTTTAAGGACATAATAGCCCTTGTTTTGTCCTTACCTATTTACAAAAACTACTTGAACAAAAACCGGACTCAGTCACACAATCGAAACATTTGTGTTTCAGCTTCCCCAGCGTCCGGCGGCGAGGACATTTTCGGGCTGACGGCGGCCGAGGCGAGACAACGACTGGCCAGCAAGAAGCGACGCGAGCGACACGACAAGGATTTGACACTGCAGCAGAAGTATGAGCTGGCCAGGAATTTATAGGACTGCTCCCATTGCTACTTGTTCCAAGTCTCTCTAGGGGTTAACTGGGTTAAACGGATTAGAATTATGGAAGAAGGATCAGACGTTTTTTAGTAGCACAAGATCGGCTCCAGTTTTTTTTATTTTGTAAAATTTATTAATATAAATAAAATAATATATATATATATATATATATATATATATATATATATATATATATATAATTATATATATATATATATATATATATATATATATATATATTATATAAAAGATATAAAAAGAGAGATGTATATAGAGATATAAAAAATATTGATAAAACAGGATTCTAAATTCTAATCCGTTTTGTCTGTCTGTATTTGAATATTTTGAACCTTTTTCCAATAATTATACTTCCAAATACTATTGCTGTATTTAAAGGATAAAGTTAATTTTTTTGTCTACTACTAGTTTGTCTTATTATTTAAATAGCACTGTAGTAAATTCAAAAAAGTGCGATTTCTCTCAACTTTGTGTAAAAATTGTAAAGATATTTACTTTTTATAATCAGAATTATTCTTTTGAGTTTGAGAGTTTGATATTTTAAAGTTTTTAAAATTAGGTGTGGCGTTTCTAATTTATATTTTTGTGCAATTTTTTGAGTAGACCTGTGTGATTGTAAATAATGTAATTTTCAGCTTGCATCTTAGTTCGTGTACAGTTTTTTAATAACTAACTAATAACTAACTTAATTTGCTATTCACTAAAACTTAGTTTTTGCCTGTTTTATATCGCCTGTTGGTACAAAAATTGATTAAGCTCGATCTTAAAGTCGTAATTTCTACCTAAATTCTGAAAACGTGTATATATACGGTTTCCATATTTTGTACTTTGTTTCCATTGCTGCTTTAGTGAGTGCAGTAATTTTTGGCATTGCAACATGATTTGAATTCATTCATACTTTTTCACTTTTACGTTTCTCTGCTTCATAGGTTGATGGTTCGATTCCTGGGGCTTGTTGCTGACTTTTAAAATTTTCTATTCTATATATAACTGTAACAATTGTCAGTGAATAATCGGGTGATTCGTGGTGAATTTGTCATACAAATTCCTTGCAATTCGCCAGATTTTTCACTTACAATTATTATTGATAAGACTTGTAGAAATATTAAAAATAATTTTTAAGACCATTTACGTTTTTCCCACATTTTTTTCAAACTTATACTTTCCCTTAAAAATTTTTATGTAAAAACGTATGAACTTGTAAAAAGTTTGAATAGCAGTGCGTAATGGTGTTATAGATTGCAGCATTTACACCCTCGTCAGGTGATAAAAAGAGCTTTTTGGGGAGAATAGCTAAATCAGTTTTCCCCAATGCCCAAATATAGTCACCATTTTTTCACAGAGTATAGATCTTTATACACCATTATGTACTCTTACTGCCAACAATATTCTTTTTGTGTGGTGTCTCTTTTATTGATTAGGAGACCAAACTTAGTTGTGCTGTGATCAGTCTATATATTATAACGTTTGTATAATATCCTATCAAGAGTACGGAAGTTTGACTTTATTGAGTCAATTATAGTATATATAATACGTACTCTTGATGTGGTATTGTTGTATCTATGTATTTCTGTATTTATTCTATATTTTTGTATATGTTTGATTAATTAAGTGATTTTGTGTATTGCGGATTAATCTTGATTATTATTGATTAGCTAACAAGAATTAATTAAGTTACTCGTTATAAAATATTATTTGGTTGCGATTAGTTTTCTATAAATATAGATAGAAATTTACAGAAATTGCGAGCTTTTTTTAGTTTCGTGACGAATTGAATATGTAAAACAAAAATGGAATAGTGCTAAACTACATAATTATAAGCCATATTTTTAAACAGTTTTTTGAACTAACTTTTACCACGTCTTATTTATACGTACAAGACAGAAGTCGTTTAGTCGAAAACGCAGAAATCTGGAGGCCTGATAGAATCTAGTATCATTTTTTTATTAGTTTGAGTCGAACTTTGTGAGAATGTTTTTTGTAAGGCATTATAAACTACTTTGTCTGTGATTATTATACTCCGACTTTCATTAATACTTGTTATTTTATTTGACTCACTTGTTTTTCAAACTTTTTCAACCTTTAGTTTCGCCTGTTGTAAAATTGGATTTTTCCTTCCGTTTTTTAATCAAATTATCAATCTGATACTACTTGAGAATTAGAATAATTTATTTCGCTAAGCGAATAACAAAGCTGAAATTTTAGAGACTTTTTCGTGATTTCCTTACTTACTGTATTTGTTTTTGTTACTTTTTACTTATTTATATATATACATTATACATACTGCACTTTGTAGCAGTCACAGAGTTGTGGCCTTTAAATATTTCCATATACACTTGTTTGTTTAATTTAATTATATTTTGTTATTTTACTGATACTTGTGGTTAGTATGCTTGTCCGTACGATTTGGCCAAACTGATTGGGCTGTTGGTATTAGCGCTAATTTTGATTGGTTAGTTTTTGATTTCATTTTTTGTCTGGTAAAAACTAAACTTGGCGTAAAAATTCTGCACGAAGAAGTACAGGCACGTCAATAAAATGTTAAATTATAATTAACTATCCGATGAATTTTTTGCTATATTGAATTCAAGGTTCAGCTTTTTCCAAAAATTATACACTGTTTTAATGTTCATCTTTAGCACTTGGATTTCACTATTTTTAAACGTTTAGTAAAACCTGCTTACTCTTAGGCTTAGTGAAACTTTACGGTTTAGACCGAGCGTTTTACGGACAAGTATGAACGGACTTTGTGTTTCTGAATAGTCAACTTGCCAGCGTGGTCGTTTATGATTATACATATTCATTTCAGACTATTGTTTCTTTGATTAAAACTTGGTTTGAGCTGGTGCTTATATAAAATTAGGAAGGTTGAACACAGTACCTAGGTAACTATGTATATTAACTAAGTTGCGTACATAATATAGTGGTGTATCCGAACTAGGACTTGTTATAAAACTCAGACATTGTAATGACTACATATCATCTCATACATAACACATGATTGGTACAGTCAGTAAACGGTGTATCGTTGTAAACTAGCCTACAAAAAGGATCTATACGAGTTAGATCAATTGGCGACGAGGGATTTCGCGGCATGGCCCTATCCCAAGGTTCCATCCCGTGCCCCAGGGCTTTCCTGCCCCTACCCGGGGAGCCTGCTGGCAACTTTCGCATTTGGATTCAAGAGTTCGACAATTACCTGCGCTTAATTAATATGACTCGCCGAACGCGTCTCACTGACGAAGAAAAAAACAATTTGCTGTTTGGGTTTTTGGGGTCTGAGGGCGTACGGATTCTATCAACGACTCGCGTCTGCGACAGACGTTTTGAACTATCTTATGACGAATTTTTGCAATGTGTTACTTCTACATTTGATCGACCTACAAACACCATTAAAGCACGTGTCGATTTCAATCGTTACCGCCAGGGACCTACTGAGACAGCACAAGAATTTTTAACCTCACTCCGTTCGCTTGCACTAGACTGTGAGTTCGGTGATAAAGAAGAAGAACGTCTGGTAGAACAGTTTGTTACGGGTTGTTACACAGAAGCTACATACTCAACGAAAACTGATATCTGAGGGCTCTCTACGCAACCTAACACTAGAGAAAACAGTCCGAATTCTGCAAGCCCACGAGACGGCAGCAGGTACAACTACATATATTCGTGACAAGGCTTCAATTCAGAAAATCACAACTGAAAAAGGTGAAAGTGGCACATGGCAACAACCACGCCCCACAAAATTTACTGAACGTCAACAAGATCAAAGAAACTTTTGTTCCAATTGCGGCCGCCAAGGTCATTTTGCAAGATCGCCATATTGCCCAGCACAAAACCAAGAATGCAGACATTGCAAACGTAAAGCCTATTTCACACGATGCGATTTTATGTTGCATGAAACATCGCATGCGATATCGCATGCCACATCGCATGCCATATCGCATGCGATATGGCATGCGATATCACATGCTACATCGCATGCAACATCGCATGCGATGTTGCATGCGATGTAGCATGCGATATCGCATGCAACATTCATTTCACACTATGCAACATGCTGTGCTACATTCATGCTATAAATAGTTCAAATTAGAATATTTTTATATATTAGCATCAAATTTTTGGAAAAATTCAGTTGAATAGGTAAATTAAATAGCTGTATGAATAGGTAAATTACGTAATTATCATTTAATGTTATTAAATTACATATATATTTATTGAACAGTTAATTAACGTCTTATTAAAAAATAAACATCAAGTTAAATTATAACGCTAGTAATTTGATTACGTTTAATAATATTTTAAAATTTAAACTTAAATTACTGGAGTAAAGTTACTCATAAAATTAACTGCTAGATGTGTAAGGTGGGGCTTATTTCATACTTGGATTGACACATCATATTCGAACGTCAAATCAGAGCTATGTTGCATAGCATGCTGCATGAAAAATCGCACAGAAAATGATTATGCTGCACGGCATGCTGCATGAAATTTCTCATTAGAAATTTTACATGCCACATCGCATGCGATGTCGCATGCGATGTTGCATGCGATATCGCATGCGACATCGCATGCAATGTCGCATGCGATATCGCATGCGATGTTGCATGCGATATCGCATGCGACATCGCATGCGATGTGGCATGCGATGTCGCATGAAAAATCGCATCGTGTGAAATGGGCTTAAAGGTCATTGGGAGGCTATGTGTAGAAGCAAACAAAAAACTTCTGAAACAAACTGGGCTCTCTTAGCATCAAAACTGCTAGATGCTCAGAGCTGAAACCACCCCCTTTTACTTGCGATATATTCATTGACAATGGTAGCTGTTGGGTACCACTCAAGTTAGAATGTGACACAGGTGCCGAGGTCACTACTATCACGTCCTCGACATCACAAAAACTTTGCGAGCATCGCCCTTACTGAAGCACCCGAACTTTGCAACTATGACGGTACACCACTACAAGGAACACTAGGATACTTTAACGCTAAACTTAGTTTTCACGGCAAAGAAACGTCCACTCGCGTTTACGTCGTGCCCGATACGTGCACTCCTGTCCTTGGCCGAGGACCAATTCAACTTTTGCGTGTGCTTGTTCCCTCCGACCCAGCCAATGAAACTAAGCACATCCGCTCTATTTGTGGTTACAACAATTTCTCTAGTGTGTTGACAAATTTTGCCAACCTCAGTGGGACCGGTCTGGCAGAGTATCCTAATTTTCAACACACCATAAAATTGTCCCCAGAAGCGAATCCTGTTGCCCGCAAGCTCAGACCCATCCCACTCGCGAAGCGAGCGGCCGTGGAGGAAGAAATAAAGAATATGGCAAAACAAGGTATTTGGGAGCCAATCGATAAGTCTGATTGGGCTCACCCACTAGTGTCTGTACCCAAACCAGATGGTAGTATGCGCATCACCACCGATCTGACCCACCTCAACAAATTTGTTATACCTGACAGATACCCCCTCCCAAACATTTCTGAAATCAGACTAGGCCTAAAAGTTTCCAAGTTGTTTAGTAAACTAGACCTGACCAAGGCCTACTTCGGCATACAGCTGCACCCAGATTCACGTTACTAACTGCCACACTCACTCCGTGGGGTACTTACCAATACAAAAGACTACCTATGGGCCTTAAGGATTCTGCATCGGTATTTCAGCGCTGTATTGCTGAAACCTTGTGTGACTTACCTGGATGTTATGTCTACATAGACGACATAATTACTTACGGTCGGACAAAAGAAGAACATGATGATAATTTGTTGAGAGTTTTGAGGGCACTGAACCAGAAAAATTTTCGCATCAACGCTCGGAAGTGCGTTTTCAGACAACCCAGCGTGTCCTTTCTTGGCTATATTGTGTCAGTGGACGGCGTGTCACCCGACCCAGATCGAATGCGCGCATTGAAAGAGGCTCCAGCGCCACGAACACTCGAACAGCTGAGAGTATTTTTGGGCATGATCAATTGGTACCACGAATTCCTTCCCAGCCTAGCAACTCACCTTGAACCTCTGCGACGCCTTACCCGCAAAGGAATCCAGTTTGACTGGAACGAGCCATGTCAGAGAACCTTCCAGAAATGTAAAGATCTTCTGTCGGCACGCCTGGTCAACGCCATTTTTGATACCAACGCCGAAACATTTGTGACATGTGATGCTTCAGATGTGGGACTTGGCGCCGTCCTATCCCAAATGCAAGATGGCGAAGAAGTTCCAATTGCGTTTGCGTCTCATACCCTGCAGTCACATGAGCGCAATTATGCGACTAACGAAAAAGAGGCATTAGCTTGCGTTTGGAGTAGCGAGCATTGGGAAAAATATTTGCTAGGTCGCCACTTTACTCTTAGAACTGATCATGCTGCCCTCCAGACCCTCCTACAGCGATATGGTACAACTAGAAAGGCTTCCAAGTTTTACCGATGGTATGAGCGCCTGGCGCATTTTGCCGTAACAGTGGCTCACCGCAAAGGTAACCTTAATGTAGTCGCTAACGCACTATCCCGTTTACTTCCCGAACCCAACGTAGACAGCGCTGTGTCCGATTCAGGTCGCAGCCTGATGGTTAAGCGACTTACGCATGATGGTATAACCTTAAACCTGATCAGAACATACTTGAGACCTCAATAGATGCAAGAAATTTAATAAAACAATATATATTAACTACTTTAACAACATATACTACAGTAAGTATAGTTTCCATTATAGAATACAAGCGATAATTATTCAAGGCACATTTCTACGTGTTCGTGTCCACAAGAAAATGAAAACTGCACCCTACACAGCCGATAAATTTACACATTTACACATTTGGCCTAGTTTACACACAAGAACTGTTGACAACGATTTATTTGGCTATTGATTGAACATTTTTGCGGAGAAGTGAAAACAAAGTTTGATACAAATTTTATTTTAATTTGTTAATATCTGGTGAACGCCGTCCTTATTAAAATTACTGTCCCCGAAAACCACGATACTGCATAAAACTTTGTTTTGGCGATGAAGTAGCCTTCAGACAATCTTTTTCGCACATTTCTTTGGAGAAATAAAGATGCTTCATTCTTCCGCAGTCAATACAGAAAGAGCATCTTTGGTGTTCCTCCCAGCACACGAAACAACACGCCTCGGATAAACTAAAGTGATAGTTTTTACAAAGAAAATCAAAAAGATTAATCAAACTACCTTTCATAACTTTCATTTTTATTTATTTACATTAGCTTTATTAAATTATAAAAATGCCCTTCCACTAAGGGCAGCAGTTTCATTGGCGGATCTAGGGGGGCGGGGCGGGGGGGGGGGGGGGGCGAGCCCCCCCCCCCCCATTGGGTTGAGGGGCCTATCGAGTCGGGTGCGCTGCGCATACATGTAGGTCGCTATCCATGTAGTTTTAGGGCCTATTTAGGCCCTTGTAGCCTGTTGTGGACGAAATAGTTTCCTCTCCATGTTGCTTTAGGGCCTATTTAGACCCTTGCAGCCGACTATGCGCTAAATAGGCCCCTCTCTATGTTGCTTTTGGGCCTATTTAGGCCCTTGTAGACTGCTGTGGAGTGTGGACTAGATAGGCCCCTCTCTATGTTGCTTTCGGACCAGTTTAGGCCCCTGTAGTTGTAGCCTGATGAGGTAGGCCCCTCTCCATGTTGCTTCGGTGACTATTGAATAGGCCCTTATGATTCGTTTACTGATGATAGGTTTATGATTGAATAGGCTGTGGAATAGGTGATTCGTTTACTGTATGCTTGGGGGCTTACTCTGAGCAACGTCTTGATACATTCGTTCTGCTACATTGTGAGTCGTTCAGTGTCATCGCCAGAGGAGGGTGGCCGCGGAAGTCGCTATAACAGGAGCGCAGCACAGGGGGAGGTTAATGGCGGGAATTCCCTCCCCAGAAACTTTTAACGACTAAAACTTTACACAAGGATCCCTCTATTTGGTTTTATAGCCTGGCTGGAAAAAGTTTCCGCTACGTTTCCAATTGATCAAAATCGGTCTAAAATAGAACGTTTTCTCACGTTTTGTTCTGGGAGCGGCCGCCCCCAGACCCCTGCCTTATGGCTTTCCTGTTCCTTGCTTGTCTTTCATGGAAGCGTATGTGTATATTTGTGCATTCTGCACCATTCATTTGCATGTACACTGTTACGTGTATCATTTAAACTGTTTTATTGGGGTAAAATTGACATTTTGAGTAAATTTATGGTTCCTAGTGCCAAAAATCTTCTTACAGTTTTCAATTCGCTAGCTGGAGCACCCTCACCGCCGCGCCGGTTTTGTAATTTGAGGTGTTTTAAACTACAATTTTACGTTCAATGAAAATTCGGTCCAAAAAATTGGTTTTTTAACGAAATGTGTTAATATGTGTCGCTTTTTGCGTCATAATCGCATTTGAGTGCATTTTAATACATTTAAAAAATGGGGCCTATTGGTCGGGGGGGCTATCGGGGTCCCAGCCCCCCCCCATGGAAAATTTCTAGATCCGCCACTGAGCAGTTTGGTTGAGTAGAATACAGAAGACTCCTATCTTCATGCGGAGAAATGCTAATGAGCTTGTTAAACTTTCAGGATAAATTTCACGGCCAAATAGGAAAACTTAAAACTTAGAAAACCAATAAACATCAGCGCAACCATAAACCCAATATTACAATATTATTTTTGCTTACATGTAAGTAAAACAAAAAAATACACGCAATAGCAAGCAAATATCTTAACATTATAACTCAATATAACATTATACTTAATACGAATAGAAGGCCACAACTACAAAACTATGAGCAAAAAAGTATATAAATTAGACTATCGCAAAAATCACGATAAACTTACGTTCCCAAGGAAACCAGCATCAAGGCCAAAACGAGAATCAGGGATTTCATGTTTTCGGGAGCGTCAAATTCGGTTTCTGATCAAGTTTGCAAAGAATAAGGCAAAATTTGCACGAACTTTGCTATTTAAGCTTTACATTTGTGAGAAAGTATCCAGATGTAATACAGAAGTGCCTTTTGATAAGTTTTATCAGAATAAATACAAAACAAAAATTACATTAGATCAAAATGTAGAATATACTATATACTGTATTATCACACGCTATCAACAGCTTATGGTTATAGGCACGAAGCATGGTAAAACGAAATAGGGTTGGTACTTGGCAAAATATATATCAGTACAGAGCATATGGGCTAATTCACCTACTAGAGCTAATACTAAAACGTACGTGATATCGGGATACGAATTTTATTCAGCATAAATGCATGCATATCTTCTTTTATTTTCTTCCCAGATCGCAAGATACTGTAGTTATTACATATTATAAACATCCAATTGCAATTAAATTTTTAGTTTCTGTCAGGCTAATATATACTAAATAATGTGTTCCTGAAAAGTCAATGAAACACTTACATTTTGGCTAAAGACACCAACAATTTAAGAGTTATGAAGCAAAATTCAAGTGTTTTACTAACTTTTAAGGAACATCTTAGTGTTAGAACAAGTTATGAAATATGCCATTGTCAATATTATACCAAAACTACTGACTGTAAGTTGTAAGCATAAGTAAATAAAAACAATAGACAAACAAACAAGAAAGCTTTATGGAGAAAAAGGAAGGGTAGTCCCAAGTTGCATAAATAGCATATAATCCTATACAATATAAAAACTTAAATATGACATGCATAGCCTTACAAAACTTAATACAAATCAAGCTGTATTCGTATGCATTACATCATACAGCGCTGCGCAAAAAAAGTTATCCGTACTCTGTAGCGAACGACCGGAGGTAAAATTTTGCCAGAGCCGGAGCCGGAGCCGGATACAAAATGCCGGAGCCGGAGCCGGAGGCAGTGTTTTACAAAAAAATTTCATTTATATACTAAACAAGCAGCAGTTTTATGCAAATTTTTTTAGTAATTTTCAGCTGTTACCAGTCAGTACTTACACTAAGTTTGTCCCTGCCGCGTAATATTGTCGAATACTTGATAGTATTTTTCAAAAATGTTTCGAAATCTCAATTCGACGAATGCTCTCCCTCCCCAAAGCCGCACATGGACAACTACATTACATTAATTATACAGGTTTTGAACTCCAAGATGATGTTAAATATGAAATTTTGCGACGTGTAGGTTGCATGTATCATTGGCAATCATTGGCGGCGATCACTCGATTTTTTAGTATTACTTCATTCATTAGTTAATAATTCATCTCATTAGAATTAATTATTTCACAAAACTACTTAATTCATTGTTGATTTTATGCCAGACGTCATGTCACCCTTTCTTGAAATTTAACCCAGAAATTTATGTTTTGGATTAGATACTGGAAATGTTTTGTTAAAAAAATGACAAAACCGCAACACCACATTGAAATTATGGCCAAGGGGGCATCATAAACTTAAAACTTCAGAATCCTACCTCATTTATTACTAAACATGAAAATTGCATTTACAGCAATACATACATAACTTGGACAATAATGCAATTGAAATTGATAAAATTGTACTACGGTTTTTATCCAACTGAAGCAACTTTTAAAAATAAGCCCCCGACAAACAAAAACTTGAATACGCAAATCATGCAAACAGCTTCGTGGCCAGCTTATGCCAAAAAGCAGTATAAAGACCTGCCGCCGCTGAGGCGGCGGCAGGAAAAATGTTGACACTTGTGAAAAAATTTTCAATTTTTTTCGAAACAGCATTTTTTAATGTTTCAACAGTCATGCCCCATTTCTATACATATGTCTTTACACACTCATACGACCACTGGCCACTGACTGGTCCCGTTTTTGGTGATCTCACAAAAAATTTTCATCAACATTAATAAAAAGTCAAAAATTTGGTCAAATTGACCAGTATGGCATTTTGACTGCGGTGCCAAGGGCAGGTGTCAGGAGTCAGAGGGAGCTGGTTGTTCAGGCCTTCAGGCTGTCCGTCTTGCAAAATTGTCAAGAATATATATACGTATATAAGAATATATGCACCCAAAAAAATAGACAAATTTGGAAAAGATTGCACTTTGTAGAAGATACGACGCCGTAAATGTCTGTAGCTTCCGGGGATTACCGCCCCCCCCCCCTGTAATTTAGGCGTATATCAGCCACGTTGTAACCAGGAAAAAGTCTTTAAGGGGAATGACTTTTCGATTTTTTGTAATGGGTGAAAATTAACTTTTTTTGCTATTTTAACACAAAAATTTGCGAAATAACAGCACATGCACATGCAAACATATTTGACCGGCCGAAAACATCAGAGCTAAAACTCAAGTTCAAATCACTAAGTCACATAGTTACAAGCTTATAGGGGTCTGGGGGCGGCAACGTGAGTGTGAGAAACTTTTGATTTTTAGGCCGACTTTAGTCAATTGGAGACGTAAAAATACACATTGCTAGAGAAGGGTAGTCATCTCCATCACAACTGGCAGTAATATAAGTACTGTAATCGACTAACTGCTTCGTTAATCTTGCGATTTTTTCTCAAAATTTGAACTTTTGGCCAAAGTTTGAACAATGAAAATTCTCCGGCTCCGGCACTTTTTTTGCCGGAGCCGGAGCCTCCGGTCGATCGCTACCTCTGGCGTAGATACGACATTCGTCGGAAAAAGGGACGACTTTTTTCGAAAGACCGTTGCCAGAAAGTGACAAACAAAAAAATTTCAAAACTTATTTTCCGGTCAATGTTCGTCGTATGTCAACCAAAATGGAGCTTTTTACACACTAGTGATGTGGATCGGATCGCCGGATCGGATCGGAACGACCGATCCGGGGGTCGGATCGGATCGGATCGGATCGCTGAATTTGCCGGATCGGATCGGCTTTAAAATTTCGGATAGGCGATCCGGATCGGTAGTATCAAGAGTACATAATAGCGTCTCACTCTATGTAGAAGAAGAGTGAGACACTCTCCAGCCTGCCTGTGTTATAGCACAGGCAGATGCGCTGGTCGTTTTCAGGCTACATGTTGACATTCTATGCAACATGTGACTGGCCAATCAGAAGCGAGCTTCTATTCTCTGATTGGCTGACGCCTGTGCACGTGCTCCAATCATAAAACGGGATAGGGATAAAGGCTAATAACTCATTATTTATTCACAGTCTGCTTGTAAAAACATTAAAAAAAGTTTGCAAATACCTTTGGGGATATTTTGGCAAACTTTCAGCGAAATTGATTGAGAAACTTTGAAGAAATTCAGAAAAGTTTATATTTCAAAAGTTTCTCAATCAATTTCGCTGAAAGTTTGCCAAAATATCCCTAGAGGTATTTGCAAACCTTTTTTAATGTTTTTGCAAGCAGTCTATGAATAAATAATGAGTTATTAAGCTTTTAACTCTATCTTAATGCTTATCAACGCATCAGCGATTATATACTAAAGTGTGTTACGCAGGGAATCTACGCGCTGATTGGCCAGTCACATGTTGCATAGAATGTCAACATGTAGCCTGAAAACGACCAGCGCATCTGCCTGTGCTAGAACACAGGCAGGCTGGAGAGTGTCTCACTCTTCTTCTATATAGAGTGAGACGCTATTATGTACTCTTGGTAGTATAAATTTTTAGTCTCGACCACAAAATTTCGTAATTTGACAAAATTTTGCGTAATTTCAAAAACTTTTTGAGCGATCAATCAAAAGCACAAGTATAACTACTACTCAAATTATCAAAATATCGGCTTTATATTAGTGGAAGCGTATATACAGTTTATGCACACATAAGTGGAGTGGAGATTTCTCATCATTGAAGTTGCGTGAAGACACGTACTAAATGTGTGAACGTGAAGTGAAATGTTTAGAAATATATCTTAATCCTCGCCTACAAAAACAATCTTGCAACATAGTTTTTGTTAACATAAGAGTTGGCAATTGTTCGTTACAGGCGAATCGACGCGGATCAAAATTTTCGACCGGCGACCCAACCGAACCCGCGGTTTGACACTTTAACCCACCATTTTAAGATACCGTACCTGCTGATTGATCGTTTTTAGCTGATACCCCTGTACAATTTGCATAGTGTACAGCTATACATTGTTCACATTGCTACCTATTTTAACCGAATGGCGAATGGTACTGAATGGTACCCAAATTTATGTACCCAGATTGGATTGAATACGTCTACGTGAAAAATTTTATTTTTCAGAATTCGCCGGTTTGATGTTCACATTGCTACCTATTTTAACCGAATGGCGAATGGTACTGAATGGTACCCAATTTTATGTACCCAGATTGGATTGAATACGTCTACGTGAAAAATTTTATTTTTCAGAATTCGCCGGTTTGACAAAATGCACCGAGCCGCGCAGCCTGAAGTGAGTACCAAAGGGAAAGGGTTGACCGACGGCTCAAATTTTCCGATCTAACCCAACCCAACCCGTGGGTATCCACGACCTGCGGCAGCGACCCAAAATTTTAAAGACATTTCCATTTTTAAATAATCAAAATTTCTGGTCATGGGATTGTCTAACTAGCTTTCATTGAAAAAATGCCATCTTTTCATCTATATACAAACTCATTAAATTTTTTTAGCAATATACTCATTATAATAAGTTATACTTAACAATATTTCTGCAAAAAAATTAGATTTTTTAGCTTTCATCTAGGTTACGCAATTTTGAATCAGATCGGATCGGCGGATAGGATCGGATCGCCAATCAGGCATCCGGATCGGATCGGCATCAAAATTTCGGACCGATCCGATCCGATCCACATCACTATATAACAATACGTTTTCAATTAAAGCTTTTAAGCAACTTTTCACTTCAATGTATTCCAACTGAAAACAATCAAAACCAAAACTAGTGAGCTCTAATAAAATTTACATAACAAATTTCTACGTGCTACTATATATAACCATGTTATGTTGCTATATTAATCAGAATCATCATCTTAGGTGAATTTACCGAATTTACCTAATTTACAAGGAAGTACACAAAATATGTATTTTTTATTAAAACTCGATAACAATATAACAAAAATCATAATTCTACAATTTTCTTTCAGCATATTTAACATAAGTATAAAGAAAGCTTCCCAAAAGGTTCACAAATACCCCACTAATGCCAAGCATGGTAACCGTTGCATCATGCAACCACAAACTAGACAGCAAAAACCCACCCCCAGTCTGAAGCGCAGACTTACACACGCCAACAACAGAACAAGTCAGCGCTGAAGTGACCAAAGTACACTGAAACGCCGAAAACTGCAACAAAATCCCTCCCAATAGAACGGTGGCAAAATAAAGCCAAAATCGGGCAGAGCTAATGGTAATGACATAAATCCAGGCCTCGCGTATTTCGTCGTCAATCAAGTCCAGAATGATGCAAATGAAGACTCCATTATAGCTATTGAGATATAGCAGGTCGAGAGCGGAAAAAGCTTGAGCGCTTGCTTCTACCAGAGTCAAATAAATCGAGTGGCAAATTACGCTGGCGAACGCGGCCAGATAGAATAGAGTGTAGTATAGGTCAATGCTGAGGCCATCGTAGCCTAAAATACAGAAAAAATAATAAGTAAAATAAAAGTGACAACAAATAAAGAGCAAATAGATGGCATCGATTCATACTTCACCAAAATATGTCTGTTCAGCTGGCAAATTTACGAAATAGTCACCGCACCATTGTGGCATTATTATTACATGCTATGTAAGTCGCTACTTAAGGTGGTAGTGTCGCCAAAGCAGTTTTGCTCATAGGTTGCAAAACGAGAGCTTTTTGCTTTGAAATTGTACGTTCACTGAGAAACTAGTGAAGTGCCATATGGTATCAAATAAATACTGCCAGACACCAGACTACCAATATCTACCAATATTTTGAACCAATCACCATTTGTGAGCCAGACATCACACAATAGAGACATAAAAGTTCAAAAAATCGAGGCAGATATTAGATTGGCCAGCTTGTGAAGTACATGTAATGTTTTGACGCACAGTTTTTTCCAACAAATAAGAAAAATAAAAAATGAAGGTTCGTTTTTCTTTTGATTTTAGAATAAGTGTCTAAATTTTTCACAATTTATCATTATTGCTGTGAGTATTTCACAGTTTGCGCACAATTTCACAGTTCAAACAGGTATTACTCCGCAACCACCGAAACAATTTGCACTAAATTTTGTGTGCATAAACTAGAGCATATGTGCTTTTAGTCTGTGTAAAGAATTTAAACAAAAAGTTTTTTAATTGTAACGAAAATATCAAATGTGAATAGGTTTTCAAAACGTCATTTTTCCGACTTTGCGACTTCACTGCTAACTGTATGCTGCATTAATTTTGCTGAAACTTGGCAAAAATATTTGCCTTGAAACATATTTTTAGAATATATAAGTAACAATGACCTATCTTTCACTGAAAAAGTTTTATAGTCGCGCAAAATCGACTGCTTTCGCGACACTACCCCCTTAAAGCAAAAGCTACATATGCTTAGCGACGTGACTTTTTCGGAAATTTGCCGGCTGAATGGACACACGACTGTACATAAACATATGATTAGATGAATCAACCCTTACAGCAATCCCTTTAAATTGTTTTAACCCTGCGTGACAGCTATTTGATTAAGTGGATTAGATGATTTCACAAAATATAACACAGAACAGACATAAAGCTAACATTTACAGCGTAGACTGAAATAATCGTCACTTCCGTTTGCCAAACATCATGGTTATCTGACGCTGTGTTATTAACAAAATAACGTTAAATCTAGCACAGACTCCCGAATTGACTACAATCCTCATTTCAACAAACAACTTAATCAAAACAACGAATTCTCTTCCATTCAAAAAAGCAACTTCATTAATCAAAACTAGGGATGTCGTGGATGTGACTTTTTTGACATCCGCGGAAGCGGATGCTGATGTTGACTTCTGACATCCGCGCGGATGCGGATCTTTTTAGAATACGTTCTAAACAAATTATGAGCCGAATTTTTGAAAAAAATTTCACCAAAAAATACATATACTAGAAATAGCAAGTATGAATGCAAGAATGCAAGTACTAACGAATGAATTAGATAAAACAGTTGTAGGGATACGATGCTACGACTACAGAGTGGTGCGACTCTTGAGCTCAACAATACAAGAAAGAAGAACACTGCTGAAGCAAAATCGCCCGCACTCGTGGCACAATGGCCTAGTGCGTCAATGTCAACGCAGCGAGGCTCGGGCTCAATCACAAGGCAACTTGATTCAGTGTCTCAATCTCCAGGTACCTTGACTCAATTGCTCTCTCACGGCAGCTTGGCTCAGTGGATCGATCTCCAGGTGGTATCATGGCTCAATTTCAACAATCTCAACACAGCTTGCCTCAAAGGCTCATTGACTTAATCTTGAGGCAGCTTGGCTCACTGTCTGATCTCCAGGTGCCTTGGCTCAATCGCTCTGTCACGGCACCTTGGCTCAGAGGCTAAATCCCAAGGTAGTAACTTGGCTCAAGGGCCCAGTGGCTCAATCTCCAGGTGGTATTTTGGTTCAATGCTCATTGGCTCAATTTTTAGGTTGTATTTTGGTTCAATAGTTCAGTGGCTCAATCATAAGGTAGTATTTTGGATCAATGGCTCAGTGGCTCAATCTCCAGGTGGTATCTTGGCTCAATGGCTCAGTGGCAATATCTCTAGGTAGTATCCTGGCTCAAAGCTCATTGGCTCAATTTCCAGGTGGTATCTTGGCTCAGTGGCTCAATGGCTCAGTGGCTCAATCTCCAGGTGGTATCTTGGCTGAATGGCTCAGACTGAGCCGCTCAGTGGCTATATCGCAGGGTAGTATCTTGGCTCAATGCTCATTGGCTCAATTTCCAAGTGGTATCTTGGCTCAATGGATCAATGGCTCAATCTCAAGGTAGTATCTTGGCTCAATGGCACAACGACTCAATCTCAACGCAGCTTGGGTGAATGGTTCAGTGGCTTGGCTCAGAATCAATCTCACGGCAACTTGGCTCAGTGTTTGAATCCGAAGCAGCTTTGCTTAATGGCTCAATATCAGGTGAAATCTGATCGCAGGTCAGTTAGGCTCAGCAGCGCAACCTCAACAATTATTGGTTCAATTGCTCAATCTCACGGCAGCGTGGCTCAATGGAACGATTTCACGGCTCTTGGTTCAATGGTTCAATCTGAAAGCAGCTTGACAGGGCACAGTTTTTGATCAAAGTTGTACAGACACATGATTGGGAAAGAACCAAGCCCTGTATGTGAATGTGGATATAAAAACCAAACAGTGGCACATTTGCTCAACGAATGTCCAAAATACAACACTGATTTGGCACCTCACCGTTTGGTACAACAAGTCTTTTAGGTATTTGAAAACCAAAATCAAATTGAAAAGATCATTCAGTTCGCTAAAAGCATCAATCCAGATTATGATTTATTGAATCTACACTACAGTTATGGCAGCCAGAGGGCTGTTTACCCTTGGAGAAAAATGAGGAAACTAAAAAACAGCAAAGGCGGAAGGAAACAGCACGAACAGAAAGTGGAAAAGAAAAGAAAAAGAGGATAAAGTCAGAGAGTAAAGTGAAACAAAATAGCTGGTGTCTACAAGCCATGAAAGTTTGAAGGTAACAAACAAAATGATCAACCACGGAGCGATATGGTAAGCTTCGATAAATTTGAAATAAAGTTAGACTTAAATTCTAAGTGAGACTCTTGCGACTGTACCCTGCTGGCTTGCTGGCAGGATCGGAAGTTAAGGTCTCGAAACTTGCCCTAATTGAAACACAAAAGCATTCTTTCTATTAGGTAGCTATAAGTTGAATAGGCATGCTCTTGTTTTGGGGAATAGTTCGTAGCCTGACTATTCTTCAACACAAGGAAGAAGCGAATCTGAACATAGCTGTGTTCGACCGCTTTTATTGGGCGAAAGAAAAAAAAAACAGTTGTACATTCATTATACATGTTATCTTAATCTTCTAAGCCATGCGCCGCCATCAACAGTTTGTTTAAAACGCTATTGGTTAACTCTATGCCAACTCAATGGCTATCGCCGTGACCCTCTAGCAACTTGATGCTTTTGGTTTAGGTTGGTGTATAATCACAATACGTACTCTGTCTATTCTTTCTAATCTACGAAAGCATGCAAGTAAAAAACTGATAATATTGTTTTGACAATACTTATTGCTTTACAAGTTTGTAGACTAGTCTCTCTCAAATATGGAAAACTTAGTTCGAATATGCCAGCAATATCAAATATTGGTGAAGCCTACTTTAGAAAAGAGCGAATTGCAACCAACAATGAGGTGAACAAGCAAAAGTTTACTGCAAAAGTAGTTCAGTGAGTAAGAATTTAGATGGGTGAACGTTTGACAACATTAGGCCTGTTGCGCATTAAAAACTAATTGCAAACAAAAAGTATGTACCTAAGCATGATACTCAATACTACTGTATATACTGTAGTATGATACTGTATATGATACAAGTATACAAGAGCATGATACTCTTCATCTTATGCCTCGGGACGATCGTTCATCCAGAGGTCTCAGTGTCACTATTCCAGAGGAAATGTCAAACGCGGCCATTTTAAGTGGACAAATTATTTGAAATCCCGTATTTGCACAGATTTACTGCTTAGTCGTTCCAAATTATCTCAAACAAAAATTGATAAACATGTTCTGATTTAAAAGTTGATAACCGTGTCTGTTGATAAAAGTTTCGTAACTCAGGTGCAGTGTCTATATTCCAAAGCAAATAAAACGCAGCCATTTTAATTTTCGTTCACTGCGTTCATAAGATACAGGTCACAGGCGTACATAAGTATATACATACTACCGTTACATAAGATAACGAAAAGTAAAATTCATAAAATTAATTCTTAGTGCTATGTAGTTAAAAAGGCAACTATTGGGCAAAAAATGTACAAAAAACTACCAATTAAACAGTTAAAAAATTAAAGCCTGAATTTTAAAAAATTGCCGAAACCCGGGATCGAACCAGGTACATTTAGATCTTTAGTCTAACGCTCTGTCTACTGAGCTATTCCGGCTTATACCGTTCTGCTTAAAAGTGTGTGACTATTGGTAATTGATAAATACTAGCGTAAATGTGACTATTGATGTTTGATAAATACTAGCGTAACATTCAGTTTTATGAACGGAGCTTGTGAATATTATGTTAATATTAACTTTCACTTCACAGTTTAGACAGAACTTTTCAGAGTCAAGCTATCAAACATGACATTGTATTATTGTGTTATATGCATATAACAACTTATACATTGCATATCAGCATCAGGCTGCTGCTGACAGACGCCGCACAAGAGACATTGCAAGAGCAAACACACGCACACAGACAAAAGGTAGCTATTCTTGCAGGTAAGTATATGCATGCACAGATTCTGCAAATCCTATACAAACCAAGTATAAAGTACCTGTTGCGCTGTGGCGCAACAGGAAAAAGCTTAAAATAAAGTTTCATCCACCGTTTTAAGAGCAAAAATATTGGTATATACATGCACAAAAATCAAAATTGTCGTCTGATTTTCTACATTTTTAGTAAATTTTGCCGAATCTGCAACATCCGCACATCCGCATTAAATTTTTGCGGATGCGGATGTCAAAAAGTTGCGGATCATTCGCGGATGCGGATATCCGCGACATCCCTAATCAAAACCACGATTTCTCTTCCATTCGAAAAAGCCTCTCTGCACCAAACATGGGCGTGGGGGGAATCGCTTCATCCCAACTAGACCTCGCACCCCCCCCCAGATCGTGTTTCATCCCACCTAAACATTTACCTCTTTTTTTTAAATTCAATCCGCTCGCACCCCCCCCCCCCCAGATTTCCTCTACACAGCCCAAAACTTGAAAAAAAGTTACAAAAAAAAACTTACAAAAGCCCAAAACAAAAATTTCCATTTCTAACTACACAGCCCAAAACTGACTAATCATCATAGCCCCCATCGTGATCAGAGCCACAGCAATCAGCACCCCCCGTCGGGGCCATGGTTTATGCAACAGCAGCACCCCTAGCAGCACATTGAGCACGGGGACACAGCGTTTGATGGTGCTGTACACTGGGATACTGATGTGGGTCAGGGCGCCCAGGGCGGTGACCGAGTGAAGGGTGTGCGCCAGGGAGATCCACAGCACCGATCGGCCACGCTTCAGACTATAGCTGGGCAGGTCGGAGCTGAGAAAGGGTCTGAAACAGGATGCAAGCAAATGGGGTTGGGAGAAGTCTGAACCCCCCCTCCAGGTACAACTTCACCAGAATATTTTAAAGGTGCTCACGACGGCAAAATCGGTGGCTCCCGAAGCTAAAATCGCTTAAAAAGTTCCTCCGCCCCCCCCCCCAGAATTCTCTAGCTGCCCAGGCATGGTCTTGGTCTGGGGCGGTTGTCCTGTTGTTAAATTTTAGGAGGGAGCTTGTCACGACGTTTCGGAGTCTAGAAAACACAACGCGAAAAATCCAATTTTTGCCCAAACATGGCAAATTTTTCCTAAGCTGAATCTATTTTTAGCATTATGCTCATTTTTGAAGCATTTGCAGCTGTCTCAGGCAAATTTGACTTTTCTGGCACCATTTTTTCAGCAGCGAGGAGGGGGTTGTCCCAATGGGTCAAATCTGAGGGGGGCGGCTTGTTCCGGGATCTCAAACCTGGGGGGGGCTTGCCCCACCAAGTACATCTGTGGATATGAGTAGCTCAATGGCATATACATGTATAGGACGGGATATGGGGGGGACTCAATCCAAAATCGTGTTCCGGGGGAAGGGTGGACGTCCTAAAATTTGGAGGAAATTGGATAAAAAGCGACTTGATTAGAAAATTCCACACCAGTATACAAAATTAAGGGTATTTTTGATCGGTTAGGGGGGTCTCCAAAATTTGGAAGGAAAGGCCCTACAAAATTTTGACCCCATTACATGTATTCGGGTCTTCGGGGTGTGTAAAACTCGAATCACAAAATTTCCGCAAGTGACAGCCCTGGTCTGAAAATACCTCGCAATTTCCACCAGAATCAGCGTAAGGCAGTTTTGCATCAGAATGACCACTTTGGGGAAATCAAAACGAAATTGTGCGAATAGAATGCGATTCAGAAAGACCATGCTAACGGACAAACAAAGGAATAAGAGCACAGCAAATACGGTACGGCGTCGGGAGGGGTGGTGTGTTGGTTTGCCGAGCCGCAAATCTGCTTCGTCTGCCATTCTACAGGACCTAAAACATTAAAATGAGTGGCCGTCCTCAAATGTTGAAAGAGGAAGCTCCAATTTTGAAAGTAAGTAATGGAGGCGCTGGGATTCGAACCAGGGCGGCTCGCGTCGACGACGAGAGTGCTAACCACTACACCACAGCCCCCAAGTCTCATAGGCTCTATTTCTCACTTACAACACAAACATCACCGGAATACTGAATTATTTATCTGAACTTCAACTTATTAACTTTTGCAGTGCTAGTTGCGGGTTGTCTCGACAACACAAAAAAGGGTATAAGGCAATCCCTCTGCCCTACAATTTTTCGTGGAGAGGCTATCTCACGCGCAGTATGCAATGGTTTCAAAACAAGAAATTTGCTTTTGCCTATAGTCTGCACGATTGTACTCGAACACATTACGGGTAGAAATACGAAACTTATTAGGGTTGCGGCCGATTCATATTTGCATTCTGTCCGTTCTGACTCCAAAACTACGAAATAATCACTGATATCCTATAAACTCAGATGACGACGGCCATTCGCCGACTGAGCAGAAATACGTCGTGACTCTTTCGACCTTAGGCTTAATTCATTAACGAGATTGCCATTAACTCAATCCGGCAATATTTCGTAATGAAATGTACTAATGAGAACGAGCGTAAAACAATGTTTTAGTAAACCGTCATTTTCAGTGTTATGCAATCCTGTAACCGCTCCTTACCTAACTTTATCTATTCATCTAGCTTAGTAACCTTGTATAAAACTGAGATTCATGCAAAAACAATACCAATACGCAAAAAACAATCCACAACAAACTACTTTCTGCATCAAAAACAGACTTTATTTATGAGAAACTTTTTCTAGGCATTGTTTTCGTATTCAAGGCAATAACACATTTATTGAAACATAACTGTTACATAGCAAAGAAGACGTAAATGGAATGGGTTTTAAAAAACAAAACAAAAGTTAAATTTTAAATGGTTTGAACCCATACAAAATTTCTGAAAACTATGGGTATGGGCAGACACTTTTTACCTACGTCATAAAAATATTTTAAGCATAAAGCGTAGAGCCATGCTTATTCGGGCCATAGGGGTTGTCCATTCAGTCAGAAAATTTACATCAAAGCACTTCTGTCGTCACCATATCAAATTTAATGGAATATGAGTAAAAACGATACATGCACACAGGGGGGTGTCACCGCTAGGCCGAATCGCCGCTAGGCCGAATCGCCATTAGGCCGAAATTTCGCCATTAGGCCGAATCGCCGGAAGGCCGAATCGCCGCTAGGTCGAAAAGAAATACAAATGAATACAAATTTTTGTTGGGTACAATTTTTAAAAATGTACAGTCTCCTACCATCAGCAACATACAGTATGAATGGTTTACTGTACAGTCTGTACTGTACGTGCACTGTACACGTAATATGTACTGTTTTACATAGATTACTGTACGTATGCTCCACAAACACATTTTCGGCCTAACGGCGATTCGGCCTAGTGGCGAATCCCCTCTCTGCTGGGAACTGGGCACACCCTCGCCGATTTCTCCCGTGCATTCCTGGTTAAAACTAGGTTTTTTACAAAATATTGCTATTGTGAAGAAAGGGTGTGGGTTCTTACAGAAAGAAAAACAGCATCATCAGCAGAATGACCCAGGATGGATTCGAACCACTCATCTCTGGCTCTGCAGACCAGCGCTCTAACCATTTGAGCTGCTGGGCCGACGATGAGCTGTCGTAAATACCTTTAAGTACCTAGGGGCCTATTTTACTTCACACCAGCATATAAGCCGTTGAAAATCCGCCTTCATGACCAACCCTCCTCCCTTCCCCACCCATCGAAATTGCTGCTTCATTAGGATACAATATTATGGATATTGATGCTAATAATAACAAATAAATACATAAATACCACAAATTGTTATACAAAGTTTAGATTCAATTCAAAATAACAATTTATATATAATATATATATATATATATATATATATATATATATATATATATATATATATATATATATCATATATATCCAATAATCTAAAATATATATATATATATATATATATATCCAGGGGGGGGGGCGGCGCGGGGGGCGCCCCCCCCCCCCCCCCCGAAATTTTTTCCGACTGAAATTTTACACAAGGGTCCCCCTTTGGTTTTTATTGCCAGACCAAAAAAATTTCCGATACGTCTCCAATTGACCAAATTTGCCCTAAAAATAAAAAATTTCTCCTCCCCCCTTTGGTTTATATTGACAGACCAAAAAAATTTCCGATACGTCTCCAATTCACCAAATTTGCCCTAAAAATAAAAAATTTCTCCAATTTTTTTACTGGGGGCTGCCGCCCCCAGACCCCCGCAACTTTCTGGCTTAATGAATGGTCCTTCCTACAGTCTTGTGTCAAAGTCTATGCATGTGTACATGGGTACATTATGCTGCATTTACTGGTCAAATATTATATACACCATTTTTTCCTGGGGGCTGCCGCCCTGCACCTATTTGTTTTTTTACGACAAGTGTTGCTTGAAACGTATTTTTCAATGCAATTTATACTCTCAAAATTTTGAAAAAGTCCCAGCTTCTGGGGGCCGCCGCCCCCAGACCCCCGCGTTTTCTATGCAAATTTTATGTCAAAGCTTTATAAAAACTCTGGCTTCTGAGTTCTGGGGGCTATCATGGGGCTTCTCGCAACTGTGTGTTTTGATAAAAGTAGCAGTTTTTAGAGGAAATCCTGGGGTCAAAAACAGTAAAGGTGTCTAGCTTCTGGGGGCTGCCGCCCCTAGACCCCCGCAACTGTGTGATTTGATAAAAGTAGCAGATTTTAGAGGATATCCCGGGGTCAAAAACAGTAAAGGTGTCTAGCTTCTGGGGGCTGCCGCCCCCAGACTCCCGCAACTGTGTGATTTGATAAAAGTAGCAGATTTTATAGAATATTCCGGGGTCAAAAACAGTAAAGCGTCTAGCTAGCTTCTGGGGGCTGCCGCCCCCAGACCCCCGCATCAGTGAATTTGTATTGTATTATAAATAGTTGTAGTGGGGGGCGGCGCCCCCCCCCCCCGAAAAAAATTCCTGGATCCGCCACTGATATATATATATATATATATATATATATATATATATATATATATATATATATATATATATATATATATATATATATATATATATATATATATATATATATATATATATAATATATATATATTTTTCACACCCTAACAGGAACACTACATCACAAACAGAGATCGACTAGAGCAGACTATAGCTAAGCTAAAAAATACATATAAATCACCAAAAACAATACAGAGCCTAGTAAACGTTCATTTTTATAAAAATGTATATATATACACAAGAAATTCTATTCATACTAAAGCCGTTGGTTTATTTAGCTTATGTCGTTTTCATCTATGTAGCAACGCTGACAATATTACATTAGGATTAATTATACTACTGCCCTACCCAGCTAAGTATTAGTACCGGAGGTTGTATAAGTGTGCATAAGAGCAAGAGTACAGCATAGGGATTCACTATATTATGTACTCATGATAATAGGACAGAAAGAGTATGACAATCTTCCTACTTTGCCTGTGGGGAGCCGTCCAATGCGAGACTAAGACCATTATGTAATCTTTTCAGGGAAGATTAAGTAACTTTCTCATTCGTTTCAAGACATGGCTGAAAGTTCTGAAAGATATTTTATAGCTAAACACAACTTCAACTGACACAAAGCAAACATACAATACAAGACAAGCTCACAATAAGAGAATTCATGATCGAGATAAAATGCAACAAAAAAGCTATCACAAAGAAAAGCACTTCGTCATTAAGACCGAGCTTATTCAGATCGTCTGATTCAGACAAGTAGCGTCTGAATTCAATGGCTTATAGCGCGCTCGCGCCTCGCGAATAAGTCAACTGGCTGAAATCTGGCAGCTTGTACGTGTTTCAATCTTAAAGGGTGGCGTATTGGGGCTTAGTCTCCTGACGTCAAGAGGAGTCAATTTCTGCGAAAACTATGCGAATCGGTTCAGTAAATTCCAAATTCCGGACTGGGGGAGGGAATAACATAAGAGACCGCGTCTTGTCCCTACGGCCTACATCCACTAGATTTCGCATTCCTTCACTAACCAACTAATTCAATCTAATATAATCTAATCTAGTTCACTAATTATTGTGCTCGACAATATAACACCTGTTTAACAAAACCTATTGTGAATCCTAATCAGTCACATTTAGTTTGACGGTCTCAAAAAGCTCAACTAGAGAAAAACAATAGAGTATCACAAAAATAGTATAAAAGTGAAGTGAAGTGACCACGAAAGACCTGGCAATGCAAATACATTTGACACTGAGACTAATGTTACACAGAAAAACATTGACATGAATGAAAAATTTACACATAATTCACGTTCAAAATTCAAACGGAATATTTCAAAACTACAACCCAACCTAGTTTGGTAATATCCACGTGTGTCCACCCACGCCCCCACCCCCCGGAACAGACAGACAAACGGCGGAGCGTAATTTTTACGTGAACGTATATTTAATAAAGATTTGAAAAAAATATTTTTGATTTCATTCTGAGTAAACAAACTTGAGTCAACAAGAAAAGTCACCCCTATCTGAACAATTTTCTTAAATTTTTCTAAACACCATACTACCTCTAAATTATCAAATTTAAACATTGTTCACGCAAAAAATAGTCAGGTTTGTTCAAGTACATTTTTTTCAAATTGCTTAGGGACAAAAGGACAGTGAAAAGGACCAGTATGAACCGCGCTATAGTCAGACAACACAAGTCTGATTCAGACTTTCAGACGGTCTGAATGAGCTCAGTCTAAAACTGCTATCACAGATAACAAAAACAATAAAAAAACACAAAACCCTGAACTACTTTTTTGCATTACCTAAACTAAATTCTTCAAAATCTAAAAATACAATTTAAATAAATTCACTCAGTTTTTTTTAGAAATCTTCAACTACTATGGGATTTGAAAGTCCAAAATCGTTCAATTATTGCTCTGAGAACATTGCCAGGCAAATGTTGGTGTTTTCTGATCAAAGCTTCTATTTCTTCATGAACCTAAAAATTCATAAAATTATAGCAGTAAAATGACTGAATGTCAGCTTAGTTATTTAGAAAATATTATAGTATTATACAAAAACTCGAAAAATTCTAATCAGCTTGTCATCAGTTATCTAATGCTAATAACACAATCAAGGGGAATTTTTTACACTTACAAAAAACAAATACATTACTCAAACAGTAATGTTTTGTTAACATCAAGAATTAAAAAAATATCACAAGACAATACCGTATCGCGAACAACAGACACTGGAGTGCTGGACTGAAACCGTAATGGCTTTCCACAATACGTTCTAAATCAGCAAAAATAATAATAATCAGCATATTTATATGTGTAGTTCAAAAAAGGATAAAAGGGTATGGGCGGACACTTCTCCACACGGACCCCCCTTACCTTCCCACATAATAGTGGTACCCATTTACCGACCCGATGCGGATGGACTGCCGGGTTGGCAGGAGCAATGTAGCCCTAATCTCTTGCTCAAGGAAACTATACCAACCGAGTAGCTAGGATTCGATCCCCCGACCTTTAGGTCAGAAACCGAACGCCGTAACCAATCGGCCACACTAGCCACACACAGGTATGACATAGTTATACAAGAAGAGTAGATAACAGAAATATTATGAATAAAAGATGGGGGACCTCCCCCAAAATCGAAGAGCCGCGAAGGTACCAAAATTCTAAAAGCCAAAAAATGGCTGTAGAGGCAACTAAGGCAACCAAAAAACTTTCGCGTTCTATCACAAAAAAGTTATTTCCGCTGTCTATGCCAAACAAAGGACAAATCACGATTCTCCTTTCGCCTCTGCCAAACCTTCTCCAAATTTCCGTTAAAATTCTACACTAAACTACACAAAACTGACTTTAACTTCACTGGAAAGTATCCCAAAATTGGAGTCAGAGGCAGTTTAGTACGATCGTAGAGTCGTCGAAGTGGCTCTGAAATAAAGATGAACCAAATATAAATTTATTTATGTTCAGGCCAGGGTTTTTTTTGGGTCCACGAGTGGGTCCAGACTCAAGTTCTCTTAACTGGACCCAGCAAAAATTAACCTGACCCAAGCCAGACCCAAGGGCGTAGACAGGGAGGGGTCGCGAAGGTCGCGAACCCCCTTTTTGGTTGAACCTTAAGAAATTGTCAACAAGGGTCCCCCCTTTGGTTTTTATCGCCCCGCCGAAAAAATTTTTTGATACGTCTCCAATTGACCGAATTTTGCCTGAAAATCAAAAAAATTCTCGAATTTTTTTCTGAGGGCGGCCGTACCCAGACCTCTGCATCTCTATGGCTGACTAGTCCTTGTTATTATCTTTCATCAAAGCCTATGCATCTCTACAAAAGTATATTATGCTGAATTTACTTGTATAATACACTGTCTGATGTGACGTTTTCCCATACTTAGTTTTAAAGTACCAAGTACCGCATAAAATTGCTATAAGAAAATATATACGAAAATCTTATATTTGAAAATACAAAATAAATACGAAAATCTCAGTAGGCCTGCTATTTAGACGTGAAAATACCTATATACACGTATTATCAAGCAATCTTTTCCATTTCTGTCATATCACCAACACTGAACGAATGAACAGCTGTTGTATGAGTCGACCCTTCATATATTATCTGAGAACACGCAGTTACTGACCACGCAAAAAGGCTGGAATACGGAAGGCTTCACGGCAGTTACGAGTAAACATTGGGATTACGGGCTGAAATAAAACGAAAAACACATTATATTCTAAGGTGCAGGACACAAAACTATCAAGTGCGCCAATTAAACGTTCCATATCACGAAGTTAACGCAAATATAGTTCATCGTGTGACAGATATTACCACACGTGGGCAGCTAGCGAATTCCGGGAGCCACCATTTCTGCCTTGTAAGCCACCGAGTTTGTCGTCGTGGGCAACTTCAAAACAATCTGGAGGGGATTGAAGCGCTTGTCTGGGGGGGTGAAGCACCTGTCTAGGGGAGGTGAAGTTGCCTTCTTGAGAGGGGGGAGTGAAACCCCCCCCCCCCCCGACCATGTGTGGATATATATTACCTTGGTTAACGAAAAGGTGTCACCAAAACAAATCCTTCAAAAACAATCTAATCATTCTGTTTGCAGTACCAATATTTTTCAATTACTTCAATAGGTTAAAAAAACTCCTATAGGTTGTTATGCAGTACAGACTTTTCCACTCCTTAATCACAAAGTCCCTATAATTATTGCAACTTTCAGAAAGAAGGGTTCCACACTTGAATCTCAGCTGATCAAAATCTCGACGCATATGTTGTACCAAGATTCTAGATGAAACAATTTCAATTTAAAAACAAATTTGCCATGTAATCAAAAATTACCAAAAACCCCGCTCCCGTCGCAAAACACACCAATTCCGGCCCGCACTGTTGTATGACGCGCGCAAAGCCAGAACGATGAGCCCAGATGAGGTCGTACTTTGCGGGGTCGGAGAAACAGGCCTCCCGCACCCCGCCGGGAGAAATGGACAGAATCCAGCCGTCCTTCAAGTAGCACACGCAGCTGTCCACGGTGCCCGGCATGCACAGGAACACGGCCATCAGGCGTTTCCAGCCTCAAACAAACACACAGAGCATATAGACTTGTGTCCGTAAGTCTGTCCGTTTGTCCGTATATAAAAGCATGTCTGTTTGTCCGTACGTTTGTCCCGGAGTGTGACCTCTGTCCATTTATCCTTCTGAAGCGTAGCCGTATGTTTGTGTGTGTGTGTCTATTTACCAGCAAGTGTGCCCGTTCGTTCGTAAAGTGTGACCGTCTGTCCGCAAGCACAATTTTTAATGATTGCAGTACACAACTATATAAATAGTTCACTGAATTTTTTGTGTGATCTATACGATCACTCCTCGCCTACTGCTCCCGTGCATCTCTGCCTCTGTACCAGGGTTGGCAGTCTCGGTCTCGGTCTCGGTCTCGTAAAAAACCCGAGACTGGGCTGGTCTCGGTCTCGGTCTCGGTCTCGGTCTCGGTAGGAAAACCGAGACCTGCCATAGGGTGGTCTCGGTATTTCAGATGAGACTTGAAGTTTTCAAATTTTTTTAAAATCACGAAGATTTTTTTTACAATATGTAAGTTTCCAAATAAATTTCCAAGCATGAAATGGTCACAACTGTCTGCTGCAGACATGTCAGTTCACCGGCATTCGTCAAACTGACTTCAAGTTTAAACTTTAAACTTTGTACATCAAGCTATTAGTTAAAGTTTGAGCTAGAAGGTTTGTGTGACTTAGCGATGTTGCATTTGTATGTGGAACCTCTCAAGCATATGTTAAACAGTAAATATACTGACCATCATTTACCAAATAGTGCTAACTTCGTAGCTGATTTGTAATTAAAAATTTGCTGACTTCTGCAACTTTATGAAGCGCGTATTGGGTGGCAGTTTAATTAAATTTCTTGAGCCCCAACCTCTCAACGCATGTCAAAACGTTAAGTATATGAAAAAAACCTAGGCACAATCAAAAGCTTTTTGGGCTATGGCGTGGTTGGGGCATCAAACCTGTCCCCCACATAACTATGTCAGCGGGAGAAACTTTTTTGGCACGTGATGGTGCTCGCATCAGAACTTCTGATAGTAGCACGACTGCTCCAGCACGGACGATTCTAAGCTGGCACCTTAGTCAGGCTGCCAAAATGCCAATGTGTGTACGGCACTATAAAACACACTATGGTATGCGAAAAAGTGTGCGAAACTTATTAAAAAATACAAAAAGTTGACAGAATAAATAATAGGAAAATAATCCTATTCTCCGGGTCCGGCTGTCAATCACTTACTCTCATGCATCCGGTCGTTTACAATGTTACGTTTCTCGGAACGTCGCAAGTCATACACTCATACAACCTAATGATCACTTTTTTGTAACTTAATCACAAATTTTTTACATTTCAAAGTATCTCAAATTTTTAAAATTGAAACTTGAAAAAAGGTCCCCAACGGCTGGTCTCGGTCTCGTAGGTCTCGTTTGGGTGGTCTCGGTTGCCTGGTCTCGGTCTCGGTCTCGGTCTCGGTCTCGGTTGCAAACCCGAGACTTGCCAACCCTGCTCTGTACATTAAATTGCTTCAAAAAACCTACTGTAAAAATGCCTGGCATTAACTCTATACTTTTCTAAAAAATCAATACTTATACCTGTCATTTTGAAAATTCTTTCTTATTAATGTCAATTAAACCTCACAGACTAATTTAACAAACTTACCAGGAATGCTGAACAAAAATCTATCGCCAATACTGCGAATGGTGCGTTTTTTATGCAAAATACACTTGGCCAACAAATAATACACATCTATGGGCAGCGTGCCGTGGTAGTAGACTATCAGTGCGGGGCCGCGGTCAGGAATGTTGTCGAAGCCCTCGATTTCATAGCCTGAATAGGAAACAATAAAATGTTGAAACTCTAATAACATCTCCGCTATTCTAACAAAAATATAAAAGCAGTAGTCACAGATGTACATGGGGTTCTGGGGGAAGATACCGGTTTCGTTTATAAGACTCTGCTCGCATATCGGAATTTAGCGTTGTTTTTTATCTTTGTGACTCAAGACAATGTCAAGCATGACTATGAACCGTTGTTTAAAGTTATATATAAGTTAACCTTAACGGTTCTATATATAAGAAAATCTTAACCAGTGAGACTTGAATCTGAAAGGTAAAAAACCTCTGGCTTAAAAAATTCCCTTTCATTCATCCGAAAACACACCATGCCATATCCAGCCCTGAGCGTCCCAGAACGAAGCGATGGCAATTCTAGCCGCTTCCCACAAATCCTGTTCATAGGCCTCAATCAGTCGATGCCGCAACTGGTAAAAGTGCAAAAATAGGGCACAGCCGTACAGGAAAATTATCAAAATCAGCGGCAGCAATAGAGTTACCAGAATGGGCGTGAAAAGCCACAGCAACCACCGGGCGTAGTCAATGTCAATGAAGGCACCCAGCAAGTACGATAGCTGATTCATCAGCAGATTGCATTGCTTTGTGAACGTTTGCGGAAGCCAGTCGCAAAACCAGAAATCCAGCGGGCCAGGAACAACAGGTGTCATGTCGCATTGTTTGTTAGAGTGGGTCTGGAAGCATAGTTATTTCTTAGCACACCGTTTTTTCTTCATCAACTCCTTTTTTGCTTCTAAACAAAAACAAAAATGTTATAAACGGAAACATGTAAATTGTAAACAAAACTGGTCAGGTTCACAGGAAAACTTTTCCCAGAAAAAACACAGAAAAAAATTTCTGGGTTTTTTCTAGGTTTTTTTTTGCTTTTTTCTCTGTTTTTTCTAACTCCATTTGTCGAATTTCTGGGTTTTTTCTGGGATTTTTCTATTGATTTCAGGCAGGGGTTTTTTTGTGCAAAATACTGTGCATTTGCACAATTGAAAAGTATTTTGCACAGTCCAAAAGTATTTTGCACAAACTTTGCACAGCCTTCCAGCCCTGAAAAATTAACGGTCTGACGACAGCTGTCCACAAAGTCTCACCATTTTGGTTCTGTCCCCCCAAAATTTTTGGCACGTCTCCTGTTAGCCAATTTGCAGTGAAATTTCAAAAAATTTCTTGACACAACTTAGACACAATTCTTAAGAAACCCCTGTAGCCCGTTTCAATAAACTCACAGGCCCACAGGCATAAAATTGTGGGCCTGCGGCCTGTGGCCACAGGCAATGGCGTACCCAGGGGGGGATGGGGCCGGGGGGGAATTCCCCCCCCCGAAATTTTTTCACAATGATTTTTTACACAAGGGTCCCACCTTTGGTTTTTATGGTCCGGCCGGAAAAATTTTCTGATACGTCTCCAATTGACTAAATTTGGCCTACAAATCAAAAAATTTCGCAAATTTTTATCTGGGGGCTCCCGCCCCCAGACCCCTGCAACTCTGTGGCTTACTATTCCTTGTTATCGTCTTTCATCAAAGCCTATGCATGTATACACAAGTATATACATTAAGCTGCATGTTCATGTCTACACGAGTATATTATGCTACATTTATATACTTGTGGAATACACTGTCTGATATGAAGCTCCTATCTTTTGTTTTAAATTTTGTCGGAAACAATTGCTGATACATCTGCAGTTAACCAAATTCGGTCTAAAAATTGGTAAAATCGCCAATTTTTTGCCGCCCCAAGACACCTGCATGCAACCTTCTGTCATTTGGTTTTTTTGGACCGGCCGGAAAAATTTTCTGATATATACGTCTTCAAATGACTGAATTGGCCTAAAAATCAAAAATTTTCCCAGACCGCCCCCGCAGCATTGAATTTATTTAATCGAAATGACCAAAATTTTGTTGTAGGGGGCACTCACATGTAATAGTGAGTGGAAAAAAGAGCAAAAAAGTGACCAAGGTGCGATCCCCCCTTTTCAAAATCCCGGCTACGCCCCTGCACACAAGGGTGTAGTCAGGAGGGGTCGCGGGGGGTCGCGACCCCCCCCCCTTTTGGTCGAACCTGAAGCAATTGTCAACAAGGGTCCCCCCTTTGGTTTTCGATCATGATATCGAACATTGGTTTTAATTTTCCGGACGGGAAACATTTCCGATGCGTCTCCTATCAGGGGTTAGTCAAGGGGGGCATTCCCCCCCCCGAAATGTTTTCCGACTGAAAATGTATATACACTAGGGTCCCCCGTAATGATCCGGCCGGAAAAAATTTCCGATACGTCTCCAATTGACCAAATTTGGCCTGAAAATCAAAATTTCCTTATTTTTTTGCAGAGATTTTCAGATTTCTAGCCTCTGGACCCTTGCCCACCATTTTTCCTGGCTACGCCACTGTCTCCTATTGACCAAATGCAGCCTGAATATCGAAACATTCTTTATCGAAACTTCTTTATTTTATCGAATCTTTATTCAAATATCGAAACGGTCGCCCAGATCCCGCAATCACCCTAGTTTCTCGACAAAGTGTAACTTGAATTTACTTTTGCAATGTATCAATTATTTCAAAAAAACAGGAGCTTTTGGGGGCTGCCGCCCTCAGACCCCCGCAAATTACAGCATTTCTATGTAGCAAAACAAACTGGCTGAGTGCGATCCCCTTGTACCCATCAAATCCCAAATCTGGCTACGTCTTTGCTCTTGTACATGCATGTTCCTACGTTCTGGGGTCGTCGCATCAACTTACAAGTCTTTCAATAATTGTAACAATTGTAAGTGGAAAATCAGATGATTCGTAATGAAATTATATAATGAATTCGTAACGAATCACCTAATTTTGCACTTACAATTGTTACAATAGTGTAAGATTTGTGATGGTGCAACCACCCCATTGGCTGCCACAATAATTCCGTAGCTACATTGGTAACGGGGTCATAATTTTAGGGGGCCTCTACCGCCAAATTTTGGGGACCCTCCACTCTCCAGCCGCATCCCTCCCTCAAATAATATGTAAGTTCGTAATGAAGAGACATGTAAAAGGCTCAGTCAAATTTTGCAATTACGCAATGTTAACTTTGTGCTTGTGGAATTTTTCAACCTTCTTTCTGCCGTATTGGGCTAAAATTTGGGTATTCAAAATTTGCACACTACAAAAGTAAAATGCACAGTCAAGTATTTTGCACAAATTTTGCACACAATCGAAAACGAAAAAAAAACCCCTGAATTTTCAGGGAATTTTCTGGATTTTTTCCGGGATTTTTCTGGGTTTTTTCTACCTTCCAGTCTCACTTTCTGGGTTTCTTCTGGGTTTTTTCTGGATGTTGCCTGGGTATTTTCTGGGGTTTTCTGGGATTTTTTTGGGTTTTTTCTAGGTTTTTTCTGGGGTTTTTCTGGGTATTTTCTGGGTTTTTTCTGGGTATTTTCTGGGTATATGTCAGGTTTTCTGGGATTTTTCTGGGTTTTTTCTACCTTCCAGTCTCACTTTCTGGGTTTCTTTTGGGTTTTTTCTGGATGTTGCCTGGGTATTTTCTGGGGTTTTCTGGGATTTTTCTGGGTTTTTTCTAGGTTTTTTCTGGAGTTTTTCTGGGTATTTTCTGGGTATTTTCTGGGTATATTTCAGGTTTTTTGGGATTTTTCTGGTTTTTTTCCGGGTATTTTCTGGGTTTTTTCTGGGTTTTTTCTGGGAAAAGTTTTCCTGTGGGTTTGAGGAGGCAGTGGTGAGGTAATTTTAGAAAGCTTCCCATCTTTTAATGCATATCTACAGCGTCTTCAAGAGAATATCTACAATCCCATATCCCATATCTACAAGAATTTGAAGAGAACCCATAAGGGCGAGTGACGTAGCTTGGGTGAAATGCAGTTGGGGGTGGAAATATTTCTACCTTGGCAAGTTTGTATAAAATTTGTATAAATTTTGTACTTTTTTGTATAAAATTTTGCATAAATTTTGTTCTCAGAGTGTAAGTTTGTATAAATTTTGTACAAATTTTGTGCAAATTTTGGGTTTAATGCAGTTGGGGGGTGGAAATAGTGGACATATTTTTTCAGTAGAGCACCTTGGGGGAAGCATTTTTGCTTCAAGAACCCCTATTTCATTGGATTTTCTGAGATACGACCGCCCGAAATCTGGGATCAAGTGCAGTTGGGGGGGAATAGTGGGCCTATTTTTTGGAGTGGAGCGCCTTGAGGGAAGCATTTTTTGTAATAGAACCAGTATCCACAAATTTGGATTTTCTGAGCTATGACCCCTTGAAAATTAAATTTTCAGTGTTTTTGGAAGTGAACGTAGGCCAAAGTTCGAAGCCAAAAATGGCTATAATCTTTGTTTTTGGATAGTTTTGAGTACGTTATGATGTTTTAAGGCATCGTCTAGGCTTAGTTGGCAGGATTCTCTAGGCTAAGCTGGCAGAATTTTTTCCGAAAATTTCGATTTTTTATTGCCTAAGCCTGAGCCTAATCCTAAAGGCCGATTCACACGCTGCGATTTTACTGCGATTTTGCCGCAGCGTTTTTGTCGCTGCGGCAAAACGCAGCTTGCCGTGTGAACAGACGCAGCGTTTTTAGTACGGAATGCCTGCGTCTTGATTTTGAAGCAGCGTTTCAAACGCCAGACTGCTATTCGACCTGCGATTTGATTGCGTTTTGATGCTGCGGACGTGTTGGCATAAACAAATTTCGCGGACCAATTTGTCATTTTTTTGAAACAGTAAAGACGCAGCAAACTGACCTGCGAGACGCACTAAGGCCGCAAAGCTTGTTCAGACGGTGCGTTTCGCTTGCGACACCCTGCGGCTTGCGTTTTGCGTCAAAATCGCAGCGGCAAAAACGCACCGTGTGAATCGGCCTTAAGCCTAAGCCTGATACTAAGGCCCGTATTCACATACTAAGTGTAACGCTTAAACTTAGGCCCGTATTCACATACTAACACTAACACTTAAAGTAAAGGCCGATTCACACGGTGCGTTTTTGCCGCTGCGATTTTGACGCAAAACGCAGGCCGCAGGGTGTCGCAAGTGAAACGCACCGTCTGAACAAACTTTGCGGCCTCAGTGCGTCTCGCATGCCAGTTTGCTGCGTCTTTAATGTTTCAAAAAAATGACAAATTGCTCCACGAAAATTATTAAAACCAATAGCTCCGCAGCAACAAAACGCAATAAAATCGCAGGTCGAATAGCAGTCTGGCGTTTAAGGTGGCACTCCTGAAATGTGGGTTTTGGCCATTATTTTGAAAACGCGCAAAAATAAACATGCATCGTAAGAACAAAAGTTGATCAGAAGTGAATTTCCTTCAATTTGATGTACATATCACATAAAAAAAATTTTGAACATTTTTGCGCTAATTTCGTCAAGAAAAATAGATTTTCACGGAAATGCCTTCATAAGCCAGTGCATTTACACGTACATGTATGTAATGAATTTGAAAGGCTGAAAAACACTAGCACTAGTGTTTTACTGAAACGTGATTAAAAATTTTTGGTGTTTTATTGAGTGTGGTATAATTTTTTTGTGAACTAACGCAATACTTTCTGCAGGAGACAGAAATATAGTGCGTGTGAATACAAACGCAAATTTTCGGCTTGCGATTTTAAAAAATTGGCTCAACGAAAAAAGTTAAAATTTGGCACATAAATGCACCTTGTCATCTTCGAGCGGTCGCAAAATTTGATTTTTGGCAAATCGATAGTATCTAAAAAATTTAGCTAAATTTATGTTTTTCAAAAATCGCGATTTTAGTGTTTTTCGATATATCAATCATATTCATCAAAAATTACTTTTTGCGACCGCTTGACCACGTTGAGGCGAGCAAAATGAGCTATTGATTGTGCAACAGCTACTTACTTGCGAAGAGAAATCGCAAGCCGAAATTCCACTCACGTTTGGTCTACAGTGAATGCTAATTTGTATCAATCAACTTCATTTTTTGTATTTAGGCATACTTTTACACCAGCTTGCCATTGTGTATCTAAAATTGGCCCCAAACTGCCGTTTTTTGAAAAGTCACATTTCAGGAGCGCCACCTTAAGGGGGTAGTGTCGCGAAAGCTGTCGATTTTGCGCGACTGTAAAACTTGTTCAGTAAAATGTTAGAAATTGTTCTTTCTATATTTTAAAAATCTACCAAAAGGCAAATTATTTTGCCAAGTTTCAGCAAAATTGGTGCAGCATATAGCTTGCAATAATGTCTCAAAGTCGGAAAAATGACGAACAAAAAACCTATTCACATTCCATTTTTTAGTCACATTTATCAACTTTTCGGTTTAGTTCTTTTACATAGACTAATAGCACATATGTTGTAGTTTATGCACACAAAATTTAGTGCAGATTGCTGTAGCGGCTGTGGAGTAATACTAGTTTGAACTGAGAAGGTGTACTTAAACTGTAAAATAATAACAGCAATAATGATAAATTGTGGAAAATCTAGACGCTTATTTTCAAATCAGAAGAAAAACTAACCTTTAATTTTCTTTTTTCTTATTTGTCGCAAAAAATTGTGCGTCCACACATGATGTGTACTTCACAAGCTGGCCAATCTGATATCTGGCTTGATTTTTCGAACTTTTATGTCCCTATTGTGTGATGTCTGGCTTACTAATGACGATTGGTCCAAGATATTTGTCCATATTGATAGTGTAATGTCTGGCAGTGATTATTTGATACCATACAGCGTTGGACTAGCTGCTCATTGCATGTACTACTTCAAAACAAAAAGTTCTATTTTCACAGCCTATGAGCAAAACTGCTTTCGCGACACTACCCCCTTAAAATGCTGCGGTAAAATCAAGACGCAGGCTTTCCGCACTAAAAACGCTGCGTCTGTTCAGACATTGCGTTTTGCATGCGGCAAGCTGTGTTTTGCCGCAGCGGCAAAAACGCTGCGGCAAAATCGCAGTAAAATCGCAGCGTATGAATCGGCCTTAAGTGTAAACCCTAACTTTAAGTGCTTCGTAGCACTATATTTAGTGCTACGAAGCACTTAAAGTTAGTGCTTACACTAACTTTAAGTGTTAGTGTTAGTATGTGAATACGGGCCTTAGTGTTTACGCTTAGTGTTAGCGCTTATAAGCGCTAAGTGTTATTCACAAATTTGAACTTCTACCATGCTAAACATACTTAAGCGCTTAGCGCTTATCAAACGCTTAGCGTTTGTTTGTGAATACATAACACTTAGTATGTGAATACGGGCCTTTGTTTTGATTCTTAAAAATTCTAAACGATAATCTGACACCACTTGGACACGATTAGAACGGAAAAAACAAGGGCTTCGGAAAAAATTGGGAAAACGTCCCTCACTGAGGATTCAGATTTCGGGGGGTCATATCTCAGAAAATCTAAAAAATGAAGTAGGGGTTCTTGAAGCAAAAATGCTTCCCCCAAGGTGCTCTACTAAGGCCGTGTTTACATTGAGCGTTTTTTCAGCTGCTCGAGCAGCTGAAAAAAAGCTGCAGCTTTTTTTTGACATTTCCGGCTTTTTTCCAGCTGCTCAGCTGGAGCAGCTAAAAAATAGCTGGAACTGCAGCCTTGTCATGACAACGGAGCAGCTAGTCTATAGTGACCGCCATACTTATCCGCATTTTTTCAACTGCTCCAGCTTTTTTCCAGCTGCTCCAGCTTTTTTCCAGCTGCTCGAGCAGCTGAAAAATAGTTCAATGTAAACACGGCCTAAAAAAATAGGTCCACCATTTTTCCCCCGCCAACTGCATTTAAGGGGGCGCTCCGGGAATCGGGGGTTACATCGAAAATTGACAAAAAGCTTGGCAAATGTCAAACTTTACTGTACATATATGTAGTATGGCACAAAAGAGCACTGGAGGCAAAATTTTAAATCACGTGATCATGTCACGTGACTCCCAGAGCACCAAACGCGAGTGAACTTTCGGCAAACGATAACTCTGCTTATACTTTGCGTATAGTCACACTTTATATACCAAAATGTAGCTTATGTGCTTCTTTAGTTGAAAATTATTTTGGTTTTTAACATTTATGTCGGGTTTGGATAAAAAATGTCATTATGTGTTTTCGAAGTCGAACTCTGAGCAATAAAATTCATATAAAACAATTTCTATGCTTTATTTTAAAAAACTAAAAAATTGTTAGACTGCGCAGAGCCTAAGACTATAATTGTGCAAAATTTTGTAGAAAAATATTTTACCAGAATTTTATAATCGAATGCCGAAAAATTGGTTTTGTGTTCACACAGCCTATATTTGAGTCTGCTGCTTCTGAAAATGGTTTCTTGTGCAATTTTTTTGCACAAAACGCAATGAAATTGTTTTAATTTTTCAGTACAACTGATAAATTCTACGTATCTTCTGTTTGGAAAACCTCAAAAAGCGTTGATGCACTGGCTTACTTGCTGAATTTGTGTAAAAGTCGAATAAAATCAGTAAATTGTCCAAATTTTTCCAGATTTTTTGCTATGGAGATATGCGCGTCAAAACATCAAAAATAGCATTTTGGGCAACTTTTCATGAAGAATGATAGGTCATTTGGGCTGTTTTTAAAAAATACGGCCCAAATCCTTGATTCCCGGAGCGCCCCCTTAACCCGAAATCTGAACCCTCAGTGAGGGACGTTTTCGCAATTTTTATCCGAAGCTCTTGTTTTTTCCGTTCTAATCGTGTTTAAATGGTGTCAAATTATTGGCTACAATATTTTAGAATCAAAACAAAGGCTCTTTGACCGGGTTCCTGACGAAAAATTGGCAAAATTCGCCAGAAACGTCCAATTTTTGACCAAATTCAAACTTGGTCTTAATTTAGGCTTGGGCTTAGGCTTAGGCTTAGGGCTGAGTCTTAGTATGGGGCTTAGGCTTAGGCTTAGGTTCAGGCTTAGGCTTAGGCTCAGGCTTAGGCAATAAAAGATCGAAATTTTCAGAACAAATCCTGCCAGCTTAGCCTAGAGAATCCTGCCAACTAAGCCTAGACGATGCCTTAAAACATCATAACGCACTCAAAACTATCCAAAAACAAAGATTATATTCATTTTTTGCTAAGGAACTTTGGCCTACGTTCACTTCCAAAAACACTGAAAATGCAATTTTTAAGCGGTCATAGCTCAGAAAATCCAAATTTGTGGATACGGGTTCTATTACAAAAAATGCTTCCCTCAAGGTGCTCTACTCCAAAAAATAGGTCCACTATTTCCCCCACCCCCCCAACTGCACTTGATCCCAAATTTTGTACTTCCTGTTCAAACATTTTTGTATGATTTTTGTACATTTTTGTATAAATTTTGTACTTTTTCAAAATTTTTTCTGGGACCTTTTTTACTAATACTAGAAGAAGAGGAGGAAGAAGACAGAATTTTATTTATGTGCCAAATTTTAACCTTTTTCGTTAAGGCCGATTCACACGCTGCGATTTTACTGCGACTTTGCTGCAGCGTTTTTGTCGCTGCGGCAAAACGCAGCTTGCCGCACGCAAAACGCAATGTCTGAACAGACGCACCGTTTTTAGTGCGTAATGCCTGCGTCTTGATTTTGCCGCAGCGTTTCAAACGCCATACTTCAATTCGACCTGCGATTTCATTGCGTTTTGATGCTGCGGACGTGTTGGCATAAAAAAATTCGAGGACAAATTTGTCATTTTTTTGAAACAGTAAAGACGCAGCAAACTGACCTGTGAGACGCACTACGGCCGCAAAGCTTGTTCAAATGGTGCGTTTCGCTTGCGACACCCCGCGGCTTGCGTTTTGCGTCAAAATCGCAGCGGCAAAAACGCACCGTGTGAATCGGCCTTTAAACCAATTTTTTTAAAATCGCAAGCCAAAAATTTGCGTTTGTATTTACGCGCACTATATTTTTGTCTCATGCAAAGAATATTGCGTTACTTCACCAAAAAACTTACAGAACTTACACCACACTCAATTGAAATCCAAAAATTTTAAAGGATGTTTAACTAAAAGACAGCTGGTTGTGTTTTTCAGTCTTTCAAATTCATTACATACGTGTAAATGCATTGGCTTGTAAGGCGATTTCTGAAAACATCAATTTTTCTTGCTCAAAAAGCTCAAAAATTTTAAAAAAAATTTCATGTGATATGTGCATCAAATTAAAGGAAATTCACTTTGGCTTGCTGAACTTTAAACCAATGGGGTAGCTAGTCTTAACTTTGGATTTTATCAACGATCAAAGCACGATAGCAGCAGCTTCGAGTCTTGTTTCGAATTAATTTTATTCCTACTTAAGGGCGTAGTGTCGCGAAAGCAGTCGATTTTGCGCGACTATAAAACTTTTTCAGTGAAAAATAGGTCATTGTTCTTTATATATTCTAAAAAATTGTTTCAAGGCAAATATTTTTGCCAAGTTTCAGCAAAATTGATGTAGCACACAGTTAGCAGTGAAGTCGCAAAGTCGGAAAAATGACGTTTTGAAAACCTATTCACATTCGATAATTTCGTCACAATCAAAAAACGTTTTGTTTAGATTCTTTAAGCTGACTAAAAGCACATATGCTCTAGTATATGCACACAAAATTTATTGCAAATTGCTTGAGTGGTTGTGGAGTAATACGTGTTTGAACTGTGAAGCTGTGCGTAAACTGTGAAGTACTCACAGCAATAATGATAAATTGTAAAAAAATTTAGACACTTATTTTGAAATCAAAAGAAAAACGAACCTTTATTTTTCATTTTTCTTAATTGTGGCAAAAAAATTGCGCGTCAAAACATGTACTTCACAAGCTGGCCAATCTGATATGTGGCTTCATTTTTTGAACTTTTATGTCTCTATTGTGTGAGTCAGGCTCACAAATGGTGATTGGTTAAAAATAGTGATAGATATTGGTAGTCTAGTGTCTGGCAGTATTTATTTGACACCATATGGCATTTCACTAGTTTCTCAGTGAACGTACAACTTCAAAGCAAAAAGTTCTCATTTTGCAGCCTATGAGCAAAACTGCTTTGGCGAAACTACCACCTTAACTGATTGTACTAAATTAAACTATTAAACTATTAACTATTAACTAATTAACTATTAAATTAAAAATTAAAAATCGCCAATTTTTTACAGGGGGCTGCCGCCCCTGCAACCTTGTATCCTTTGGTTCTTATGATCCGGCCGGAAAATTTTTCTGATACGTCTCCAATTTGGCCGACTAAATTTGGCCTAAAAATCGAAAAATTTTCCCAATTTTTTTTCTGGGGGCTGCCACCACCAGACACCTGCAACCTTGTGGTTTAGTAATCTTGCGTTTGTAAGGCGTATTATGAGTGTTAAAATTGCTAAAAAGTGCATTTTAACCCATTACAAAAAATCAAAAAGTCATTTCTCCCCGAAATTTTTTTCTGGGTACGCCACTGACTGGACTATACCTACGGATTTAACATGCACGCTTGTTATTAGCGTGCATAGTTATAAATCTGTTTAGTCCTACTAAAAAGCAGCACTAAAAGTTAAGTCCGTTTTGTTTTTTGTTGGTTGTTTTGAAAACGCATTTTAAGCTTAATATCTAAAACTTTTAGTCCTATTGAATGTTTTTTAAGATTGCAGCTCAATGTGCAGCCCCCCCGGCTGCGGCCCGGGTAGACGCGGATTTTCGACCCGCGACCCAACCCAGCCTGCGGTTCGACACTCGTGGGTAACCCGCGACCCAACCCGCACCGTAAAACCCGACCCGCGACCCACTTTGACCCACCATTCTATATGTAACCTACCTGATTATCAGGGACGAAGCCATTATCAGGGACCCTTGCTGACACTTTCTTCAAGTTCGACCAGAAGGGGGGTCGCGACTCGGCGGGGGTCGGATGATAATTCTTATTAGCTGATGCCATGTATAATTTGCACAGTGTACAGTATAAATTGTTCAGATGACACATTGCCACTTTGAACGCATTACGACACTATTACGTAGTACCAAAAACTCTGTAAAATAAGAGTCCGACGTGGCAACTTTTTCAGAATTCGCGAGTCAAAAAAATTTAACCCTTTGACGACCAGAGGTTCTCTATCTAGGCAGCCAAACTTTGACACCTTCCAGTTTTATGGCCATTGCTCGAGCTACGTGCGTCGTAGAGAGCTGGCGAAACCACCATTCGATAGACAATTTAATGGTGAACAAAACATAATCAGTCGACTAAGGGTCTAGGACGCACCGTTTTTGTGTTATAAGCGCTCAAAGATGAAAGTTTGTGCAAATTTTGCGCCATCGCTCAGGCATAATATGTACCTCACCCTAGAGTATTAACACAGCAACCGTGCGCCTATCATAGTTGACAGCTAAAAATAAACTACAATTTCCGCTCTATCTGATGCACAAAAAGCAGACTGCCAGAGTTGCGATCAAATATCATAATGAGGCTGGAAAGAAAATACTACTTTTGCGATGAAAAAAAGTCAAATTTTCACAGTGCTTAATCAAGCATAGGTTTTGTTGTGTGGCAGCAGGACTAAAATTGGGCCCATAAATGCAAAGATCTGCGATTTCTGAAAAAACAAGTCGAAGATCAGTTGACTAGAATAAGCTAGCCAAGATTTATAGCCTTTTTTACGGCATCCACCATGTGTGGTACCTGAGGTTCCCAATGCGAGTCAAAGGGTTATAGGAAAAACTGATAAGTAAAATTGTGGGTCCAAAAGCTCAAAAATAAGCAATTTGAAGCAGAATTTACTAAAAAAGTTGAACTATACCGAAATTTCTACCAAATCGGCAATTCACGATACACTGGTTAACCCTTTGACGACCAGAGGTTCTCTATCTAGGCAGCCAAACTTTGACACCTTCCAGTTTTATGGCCATTGCTCGAGCTACGTGCGTCGTAGAGAGCTGGCGAAACCACCATTCGATAGACAATTTAATGGTGAACAAAACATAATCAGTCGACTAAGGGTCTAGGACGCACCGTTTTTGTGTTATAAGCGCTCAAAGATGAAAGTTTGTGCAAATTTTGCGCCATCGCTCAGGCATAATATGTACCTCACCCTAGAGTATTAACACAGCAACCGTGCGCCTATCATAGTTGACAGCTAAAAATAAACTACAATTTCCGCTCTATCTGATGCACAAAAAGCAGACTGCCAGAGTTGCGATCAAATATCATAATGAGGCTGGAAAGAAAATACTACTTTTGCGATGAAAAAAAGTCAAATTTTCACAGTGCTTAATCAAGCATAGGTTTTGTTGTGTGGCAGCAGGACTAAAATTGGGCCCATAAATGCAAAGATCTGCGATTTCTGAAAAAACAAGTCGAAGATCAGTTGACTAGAATAAGCTAGCCAAGATTTATAGCCTTTTTTACGGCATCCACCATGTGTGGTACCTGAGGTTCCCAATGCGAGTCAAAGGGTTAA
>JASANF010014623.1:0-13236 GCA_030248245.1 Trissonchulus sp. WLG1_4 | reverse complement strand
TTTTGGCATTGGATCAAATTGCCCTTTTTGGGCTTTTCAAACTTATAAAACACTTTAGAAACGCAAGATTATTAAACCACAACGCTGCAAGGGTTATTAACGATTTTTTAAATAGTTAGACCGAATGTTGTCGACTAGAGACGTCGTATCAGAAATTTTTTTTGACAGAAAAATTAAAACAAAAGATGGTAACGTCCATCAGACAGTGTAATACACAAGTAAATGTAGCATAATATACTCGTATACTGTGTAGACATGCAAATGCAGCATAATGTACTCGTGTATACATGAATAGGCTTCGACGAAAGATAACACTAAGGAATAGGAAGCCACAGAGTTGCACGGGTTTGGGGGCGGCAGCCTCCAGAAAAAGATTAGAGAAAATTTTGATTTTTGGAGCAAATTTGGTCAATTGGAGACGTATCGGAATTTCCGGCGAACCAAAATCGAAGAGGGGACCCTTGTTGACATTTTCTTATGAGTTGACCAAAGGGGGGGCGGTACGCCCTTACCGCCCTTGATACGTCCTGTATCCAGGTCGTACGTAACCAGAATTTTAAGAAAAAAGAAATCGCACCTAGGACAATTTTTTTGAAAATATAGCAAGTTTGCAAAGGGGCGGCAGCCACCAATAAAACATGCCGAATTTTTAAGAAAACAGACTTTTGAAACATGCAGGAAAAACCAATGTTTGCTTAAAAATCAGCATTTTTGTGCGCAACTTCGAGCACCGTGAAAAATTTTTGTTTCGCCGATCCAACAGGGGGATTCCTCACGTGACTACGCCCTTAGCCTGATATACTGACTACTGGATACATAATCTGAGACAAAAATCTATGAAAAATAATTTAAATAGTTATGGTCAAGAACTTCCCTACTTGGCAACATAAATAGAGAAACAATTTTAAGATCTTATTTGGATCAATCTGGGACACCCCGAAAAAAGTTCCGACCCACCGGAAAAACTAAAGGGGCGCGACACTTGTGTAACATGACTCGGGGGAATTTTTCAGAATCTCAATTTTTTATCCTGGTGACGTCTTTGGACAATAGCAACAATGCTCATTCGTGCTCATTTTTATTTTTCAATGCTCATTTGTATGTTCCAATGATCAAATGAGCACAAATTTGAGCGAAAAAAACCGTGGAACACAGAGAAGTATTAGTTGGCCATTTTGGCGTAATAATAGAGCAAAACGAGTAGAAATACACAGCCGCACCGAGCCACACCCCACCAACACACTGACAATAAATCCTGAATGCTACTGTACAACAAAAACTGACTAAGCGTCTACACACAGAAGGAATACGTACGTACGTATATAGCGTTAAATTGTGTTGAGCGTTACATAATTCATACTATTGAAATATTAAAAGAATTAATCTAGTCAGCCTATGCGATGATGATGATGGGGAGGTGACGCCTGCTGAGCCGAGATGGCTTTCCAGGCGCGTTGTGGCGTTGAGCGATGATTGGGAGATGATGATCGGTGTGGCTGGTCAGCTGATGATCACTGGCAAGGATGTATGCGGGAAGAAGACGCTGGACCGTTGGTTTGGCGGGAAAAAAGACCGTTGGATTTGGCGGGAAGAAGCAGGAAGTTTTGGTGGGAGGATGGAGCTAAAATTAGAAACAGGAAGTGGGGGGTGGGTAAGGACTCAGAGCTGAAGAGCCCACTCGACCGGAGTGCGGTAGGAACCCTGGGCCGGACGGTGGGTTTGCTGGGCGCTGAGCAGGCGGCGGTATGGCAGTGGGTTGTTCATCTGGCTGGCTTCGATCTTCTCCAGGAGCTTCTGGTTGAGGCGCCGGGTGCGGTTTTCGAGGGTCTCCACCTGGCAGATTTGGTGGACCCAGGCGGTTGGTGTGTATAGTCAGATGGGGTAAAAAAAATACAAAATATGAGTACAAGGTTTTTTTGCTTTCCTGGATTAAGTTTCTCGGGCAAACTTTTTTCCAACAATACCTCGCGGAGTTGCTCTACAAAACGACATATTAACCTTTTTTCTCTGCATTACTAATTTTATATAAATCGAAAAATAAACGTATTTTTTTTACCCCCATTTTGGGGGAAAAAAAATACGGTCGCGGGGAAAAAAAATACGGGTCGATTCTGACCCATCCAAGAAACGCAGGCCAAAATGCTTCTACAGTTGTGAAACTCAACTCAGACTTACTCAATTTTTTAATTAAACTCGCACATAAAAGAAAAGGCCACTGAAATTGAAGCCCCAATAACACCACGACTACTTTTTACACTACAATCTTTTTTGAATTTTTTTTTGAAATTTTTTCTGTCTACGTATTCTTTCTTTGCTGTAAACTGAATCATTTGACGTAAAGATTGTACCGCGGACGCCGAAAATGGTGGCGACGACCTGCTTGATAAATAGTTTTGCATACTTGATTATAGTCTTAAATTAGTTAAAATTTCCTCAATTGCTGTCAATATTCAAATCGTGTTGTACCACAAATTGTTCCCAGATTATGTATTTTAAAGAGTGAATAACCAATATCATCATTAGCTTCGCAACTTAGGCATCTGTGCGTCTGTATGTGTATTTATGTAGCTGGGCTCATCATTTTAACAACCTTGTGTAGCTGGAACCGCTCGGTTAGCATTCGGTGGTCGTAGTACACTTGGCAGCCGTAGCACCTTCCTGTGCTTACTTTTTTCCGCAAACGAACTTGTTTTGGTTTAAAAATACGACATAAAAGCAAAAAGTACCCGTATTTTTTTTCCCCACAAATCGACCAAAAAGGGGGGGTAAAAAAAAATATGGCTCCCGTACGCGCCAACCAGTACCAATAGAGAAGAACCATTTACAGTTTGAAAGAAGGGTAGTTGACTATGCCATATGCGCAGTTGGTGCCGGAAAACAACTAGACTCCGTGACAAAAGAAGCTTGTCAAAATTTTGTTGACCCTTGTAAAATGAGCCATGTTTTGGGTGCATGATTTTGTCAGCTTCATATTGTAAGCTGAACACAGATTATTACTAGGTAATATGTTTATGTAATGTAGAAGTAGTAGTGCTTCCTTTGTATGTATTCAACAGGCATGTACCTGTTGGGGTTTTTCTTGGAGGGGGGTGTATTTTTTTTACCCCATGTTTCCGATCGTATTTTTTTTACCCCCTCTGACTATACTTCGGCAGACCGGCGCAGAGCTTCAGACAGCGGTTCTGGAGGCGTTGGAGGCGGATCCGGTTGCTGAGGGCGGCGCAATTCCATGCGATGGCTCCGTATTCCAGGACAGGCCGGATGAACTGCTTGTAGACGCGGAGGCGGAGGTCCATGCTGGCGCCCCAGTTGGTGCCACCGAGCGACTGGAGGACCCGGGTTCGGAGGCGGACCCGCTGGACGACGTCGTCGATGTGGTGCCGGAAGGTGCCCAGTCGGTCGAAGGTGACGCCCAGCAGCTTGGCCTTCTTGGTGAACTGGATCGGCTGGTTGTTGATCTGGATCTAGAATGGCTCGCCCCGAATGACGCCCTCGTCGAACGGTGTCTTGGTGAAATGGATGACGTTGGTCTTCGCCGCGCTGAGGGAGATTCGCCACTGGCTGCTGAAAATAAAAAAAAGATTAACCGCCTCTTGCAGGCGGTCGACTGCGGCCTGATTCCTAACTTTGATCCAGATGGCGACGTCGTCGGCGAATTGGCTGGTGAGGACCCCCGTCTCTGGCGCTGGAGTGGGCATGTCGTTGGTGAAGAGGGTGTAGAGGAGGGGAGAGACCACCGCCCCCTGGGGCACCCCGGCTGTTGGATGAAATCTTCGGGAGAAGGTGCGGCCCACTCTGACCCGGAGGCTTCGGTGCTGCAGGAAGCTGGAGTACCACCGGAGGATCATCTTCGGGATGTGCTGGTTGTAGAGGTGGAGCATCTTCCAGCGGAGCCCATCGTGCCACACCGTGTCGAAGGCCTTCTCGATGTCGGTGAAGACGGCAATGATGTGGTCGTAGCGCTGGAATGGACCATGGGGCATCCGCATCGTCAGGACGTCCTGTGCCAACCTGAAAATATGGTTAAAAGTGCTACGGTCCTTACGGTTACCACTTTGCTCCGGGCGCAGGACGTTGGCTTCTTCCAGGCGGTTGTAGACCCTCCGGTTGATGATCCGCTCCAGGAGTTTCCCGATGACTGGCAGCAGAGTGATTGGGCGGTAGCTCTTCGGCGATTTGGCGTCCTTCCCCGGCTTGAGGGCGGTGAGGCAGGTCAGGAACCGTTGAGGGGCATGGTAGAGCAGCGGCCTCCGGATCCCGTCTTCGCCCGGCGCTTTGTTTTTCATGCTGCGGATGGCGGATTGGACTTCTTCCTGGCTGATTGGAGCGCAGAGCGGATGGTTGTCGTCATCGTCCCCGGGCAGTTGGTTGTCCTCCGTCCACTGCTTGCTGGTGAAGAGCTGCTGGTTGGTTCACACGTCCTCCTCCACGACTGCCTTGTGCGCTTCGTCGAAGTTGGCCCGCTGCTGGTCTCTGAAAATAGAATCTAAAAGGTCCGCAAAACAGTCCGCTTTCTGCTGGTTGGTCCGGTAAGTCCGTGGTTGTCCGTTCGAGTCCAAGTCAGTCAGCGCTGGAATGGATCTTCTTACCCCTTCGATGTTGTTCTTCAGGCCCCGGACGGTCCGCCAGAGGGTCGGGATGTCGTGGCGGTCGAGGCTGCTGGTGTGCTGGTGCCAGGCTTGCCGCTTCTCCTCAGCGATCTTCTGCTTGATGCGGCGGTCCAGATGGTTGCGGAGTTGGCGGAAGGCTGGATTCCCCGTGGCTGCCAGGTTTCTTCGTGCTGCCCGTCTGGATTTGATGAGTGCCATGAATTCCCGGCTTGGCTGGAACGGTTTCCGTGGCTTCGGGACTCCCTTCGGGATGGCGTTGTCGGCGGCTTCCAGGATGCACTTCTCCATTTTGTGGACGTACACATCGACCTGGGCTGCTGGGTTGAGCGGGATTGCTGGATTGATGATGGCATCCTCTAGTTGGTCTTCCGTGAGCTGGTCCAGCTTCTCCCCGTAACGGTCCCAGTTGGCGCGCTTCCATTTGAATACCGGCTGCTGATTGGCTGCATCTTCATCGTCCAATGGGATGTTGAATGTCGCCCACACGGTGAAGTGATCGCTGGATCCGATTGGCTCGCAGATCTGGGTGCCCTGGCTGTGGTCCTGGAAAACTTCGGTACCTAAAAATAAATCGATGGTGTGTGCCTGTTGCCCCGCAGTCTCCGGGGGCCTGGTGACTTGGCCGGGGGTGTTGATGACTCGGTGGCGGCTGTGGTGATGGAGGAAGTCGGCAAGGTGTCGTCCGGCTCGGTTTTCCTGGCTGTCGACTGGTGACCACATGTGGGAGGAGGCGTTCCAGTCACCCGCGATGATGGAGTGCTCGTAGCTGGCGTCCGCCCAGGCGATAATGTCCACCGCGGCAGGTTGGTCGCCCGTGGGATGGTAGATGCTGGCGACCAGAGTGTCCACCCCCGCGATGCTGATGGTGCAGGCGCAGGCTTCCAGTGATGATTGTGGCAGCTGGACGGCCGCTGGATTGAGGGATTGTTTTGCCCAGATCAGCGTGCCGCCCCCCTGACGCCCGCCTGAAAACAGCATAACCCTTGGGGGAACTAACCTTCGACTGTGGGGTCAGCCAGGTTTCACAAATGCAGACTATGTCCGGCTTGGCCTCTTCCACTAGCAACTTTGTCTCTCTGATTTTCTGCCGGAGACTGCGGACGTTGGCGAGCATGATGACCAATGCCATGATGATGGTGATGGCGGGATGGCTGCAGGACCGTGGTGGTGTTGGCCTAGACATCGTGCACCAGGTTCAGGTCCATGCCGGAGGTGGCTGGTGCTTCGTCCAGCAGCTTCTGGTAGTTGTGCAGGTCCAGCAGCAGCTTGGCGTCCTGGCTGAGGGTCTTCTCCGTGCGGCCGCCCAGCTTTCACAGGATGTCCCACAGCGATGGATTGGCGGTTGTGGTGGCCAGGTTGTGGATCCGCTCGGCAGGAACCTTAACATCAAAATGACAGTTACCTACCTGACTGGCGATGATGGGCAGCTGGTCCAGGTGTTCCGGGTTGGGAACGGTGGCCTGGATCGCTTTTGTGACAAAATCGCACACAAAAGCGATGGTTTTGGCGATGATGTCCTCCTCCGGCTTGCCCTTGACGACCTGGCTGTAGCTGGCGGGGCCCACTGGTTGGCTGGCGGACGGCCTGGTTGGTGGTGGCTGGATGGGCGGTTGCTGGGCAGCAGCCGCGTTGACCTCCAGGAGCGATGACTGCTTCTCCAAAAAGACCGGACAGCTGCGGGAGATGGATGGGTGGTCCCCCTGGCAGTTGACGCACTTGGGCTGGTTTTGGCACCGGAGGCTGCGGTCCATGGTGACTGGGCAGTTGGTGAGGCCGCAGATGAGGCAGGCAGGCAGGCTGGAGCATTTGGACTGGTGGTGTCCAAACTGCTGGCAGCGGTAGCACTTGATGGGCTCCACCCCGCCGTTGTTGGGCTCCTCCGCGCGGTGCTTGGTGTGGTGGATGTAGACGCCGTTGGACAGCACCCACTCCAGGTCCTTGGCGCTGGTGAGCTTGACGCTGATGAGTGGCAGTTTGACGCTGACCCCGTCCTTCCACTTGGTGAACCGCCGGACCCCGCAGACGCTGTTGATGTAGTTGCCCTCCAGTTCCTCCTTGACCTCCGCCTCCGTGATGCTGGTGCTGACCCCCCGGATGATGACCTCGTACCGCTGGGCCCGGCGCGGCTTGTAGTTGTCCGGTGGCAGGATGTTGAACTTGTCCCCAAGCCCGTTGGGGATGGCGGCCAGGTTGAGCAGCTGCATGGCATCCGGATGGCTGGCTGGCAGGAACGTGAACCCGTTGTTGGACGGAGCCACGTAGCGCAGTGCGACGCGGCCCATGGTGGCTGTGTGCAGCTCGTCGATGAACTGCTTCTGCGTCCAGGTGCCGGATTTTGGCTGAAACAGAAAACTGAGGGGAGGGGTTGTTCGCTTGGGTTGCGTGGCGCGCCGTTTACGCTGCACCACTTGGAATCCATCCTGATCCACTTCCGGTGATGACTTCGACGGTGGCGGTCGTGGTTTCTTGGTCTTTTCCACGTCCATCGGAGAGTCGCGCTTCCGCTTGTGGGGCTCCTGGGCAGCACCTGAAACAGAAGAATCAGTGGCTGCACTAGCCTTGGTCCTGGAGAGGACCGTTGGGGCGTTCTGGGCATTCTTCTTGGCCGTTGTCAACTTTCCGTCAAAGGAGTGTCGTCGTTCCAGTGTCAGGTGGGCTTGCTTGGTCGCTTGTTTGGTGGATGGCTGCTTCGTCTGGCCTGGCTTGGTGGCTGCAACGGTTGACGGCTTCTTAGTCGTAGTCTGGGCGGATGGCTGGGAGGTTTCTGGTCCTTTGTCATTGGCGGCAGAATCAGCTGAAACAGGAAAAGCCTTAGTCAAATCATTGGCCGCACTGGCCTTAGCCCTGGAAAGGGCTGTTGGGTTACCGGGTCCGTTGCCTTGAGCTGAATCGGCGGTGGTCGTAGTCGTGGTCTGGTGGGATGGTTGGGTGGTGCCGGGTCGGTTGTCCTTGGTGGCTGAATCGGTGGTCGTGGTCAGGTTTGTGGTCGATTGGGATTTGCGGGGTGCGTTCCGTGGTCCAAGTGGCTTCGGTTCCATGTCTTTCAGGAACTTCTTCCACAGCTGTTGTTTGCTGGACATAGCGACAGCGATGGGCGAACCAGTCCGAACTGCGCGCCAATGATCCTGAAAATAGAAAAGTGTGTGTATGTGTGTGCGCTGGAAAAATAACAGAAACGGCGCGTAGAGTATCCTCCACGGGCGACGCGTGTATGATGATGATGTTGTTGTAGACCACAACCCAAATAAACTACATAGACTACACTCTGCGAGCTTCATTTTTCCAACCCACATAGAATACAACCCACATAGAATACAACCCACATAGACTGCAACTAAAAACTATTTACAACTAAAAAACTTATAGTAATCGTCTGTACCTAACCTATACATTACGAACGTAAAGAACCTAAAAAGAAATACAAACGTTTAGCACCTAAAAACTAGATCTAAAAGTAACTCAGTCAAATCAAAAAATATCCTAAATGTTAGAAGTCGAAAAGTCGGTTCAAAGTCCAGAACGTTATTTATTGAGGGCGCGCAACTTTGATTAAATGTAATAGAGTCATGCTGAGACCATGTTGGTCGTAGTCGTAATGAATTCTTGACAGTATTCTAACCACAACATACGTTACAATATTACACTACCACATCACCCCATAGCTATCTTATTACACTGCGACCGCCTGCTCTCTACAAATTCATTTGTGTTGTTGCATTGTCTCCAAAATGAATATCATGAAAATGGTGGTGCCGTTGTTGCTGTTGGTGGTTTGCAGCGCACTAGTGGCGGCGAAGAAACGAGAAAGCCAGTACAGTCTGATGCGACGCCAGCCGGCCGCTGCCGATAACAAGTTCGGTTTCGGTGGCCCGGGACTACCGGGAGCAAGTAACCCATGCTGTGGCTGCTATGGGTGGAACTTCGCGCCTTGTCGTGTTTGTCCTTTGAATTGTTAGCACTAGACTGTAGAAACAAGAAAAAATTCACTCACTCAACTAATGTCATTATCTACAAGTTACTCTCGCAGTAGCAAACTTGCAAATGATTGCAATGAAACAATATTGAGTAAACTTTGTAAATGATACAGTAAAAGTTGTAATCACCTAATCACTTTGTTGCAGTTTACTTGATTGGCTTTAATTTTTTTGCTCTTCCGATATTAGGATAGCAAAGCAAATGGGTTGAAAGTTGAATATTTGGATCAAGTGCAGTTGAGGGGGGGAAATAGTGGACCTATTTTTGTTCCTTCTAGAGAAAGAACTATTGTTTTGAAATTAACTGCTCATAGCGTTTAACGCTACTGAGCAGGCTGCATAGCCAGCATGTTTTACGTGTATTTTCAGCTTGGGAGCTGCCTGCTGATTTTTGTCTGCGTATATGCAGAAAAATCAATAATCGATGTACACTGCTGTAACAATGCTGCTGTAACTGCTTTAACAACTGCTGATGTACACTGCTGTACTTTTTCAAAATCGGCACCGGGATGTTTCACCAGCAGTATATAAGAGCCATTAGAAAACACTGTTTATCGCTTCTTGTTCTTAGAGCTGAATTGCTCAGCTCAGATCAAAGCGTCACTTTTGAGCCAAATGGCTCGTGCAGCGGGATGCTTAACATCCTGCAGCACTTTTTTGTACGTACTACGTATTTAGTTTAAGGTGGTAGTTGCGTTTTCGAGGTTTTTGTGATTTCTATGTAAACTTTGCGCCACCAGTACTCAAGTTATAAGTGACGCCTGAGCATAAATTTTTGGGACAGTATTGTAAAGGTCAAAATCCCCAGGCATGTCTCTCACTTTTTTGAAATTTCACCTGTGGACATTTTTAGAGGGTTTTAATTACAAGAAAATATCTTAAATTTTCGGTGCGTTTGCTTTTCAGCTATTTTATCAGTAAATTGACTAGTTATTTAAAAGTGGGGGACATGCCTGGGGATTTTAAACATGTCAAAAACCTTACCAACTTTCAGCCCCAACAGGTAACCGTATGATTCAAAGCTGTGGCGCAAACTTTTTGTAAAAAATTTTAATATTTTGGAAAGGACCTTTATTTAGTCGCTTATACTGGAAAGAAAATCACAGGTTAAACTTTAAGGCATGGCATACATTTAGCAAAGATATTGTTCTACCTAATGCAAAAGACCGCTTGTGATTTGAATTTGTAAACGCTGAGCTATGGCTTTTTAAAAAAACACCTAAAAACGCAATTACCCCCTTAAGTTAGAATAAGCTCGTTATAAAGTAGAGTAAGATACGAAGTAGGTATAGCAATTAGCAGCTTACGGTAAGTATTAAATAGAGAACTAATTCATTTAAACCTGAAAGGTAGACACCGGGGAAGGAACCTTGCCCCTTTTGGGGCCTACTTGTTTGGAGTAGAACACCTAAAGCGAAGCATTTTACGTACCAGTACAGAACCCTTATCCACAAATTTGGATTTTCTGAGCTATGACCCCTTGAAAACTGCATTTTCAGTGTTTTGGGAAGAGAACGTAGTCCAAAGTTTGAAGCCAAAAAAGGCTATATATAATCTTTGTCTTTGGATAGTTTTGAACGCGTTATGATGTTTTAAGGCATCGTCTAGGCTTAGCTGGCAGGATTCTCTAGGCTAAGCTGCCAGTTTTTTTCCTGAAAATTTCGATTTTTTAGAACCTAAGACGGCCTAAGCCTGATACTAAGACTAAGCCTAAGCCACATACTAAGCCACGTTTGCACACGTTTGCAATATAGTATATACGCGGCGGCTGGGGCCGCCGCGTAAAAATGCCTGTCTTGAAATATACAGTGCAATAAGTCAATAACTAAGATGCACGCCTACAGCAGTGCAATAACTAATGCACGCTGTAAATCTAGAAGCGTGCAGTTAGTAATGTTGTAAGGCGACTCGTTGCCGCACCTACTAATGGCCCAAGCGGGAACAGTGGGTACCGGCTATCTGGGGAGGATCGTTCACTCGCCCGTAGCCTCGACCTCACCGCCGGCGGGGCTTCCAGGTATGATGAGCGGGTTCTTCTATGCGGGCCGGGGTTGCCGGACACCGACGGGAAAGGGGGCTTACCTACTCTACGGGGCAAGGCGCAGTAGGCGCAGATCACGAAGAAATAGCCCCCGGAGCCTGAATGGGCTTCCAGCCGGGGCGGGATAGAGAGTGGATGAGGGGCAAGTCACGGCGCTTACGGAGCCCAGAGGTGGCAGGGCCTCTCTAGGCCAATACTGCCTGGGGGCATACGAAGGAACACAAAACGGCAGGGCTTCTAAGCCTGAACTGCCCAAAACGGACTCGTACAAACCAGAGTAGAATTTAGCAATTTATTAGAAAGAACACAGCAGGTTTTTTTTTAAAACGGCCAATGCTCAATTTGTGCTCATTTTTAAATTTCGATGCTCATTTTTAAGTTCGAATGCTCAAAAAATTTTAAACGTTTTTTTGCACTGTTGCATTGCTAAAATGACAGGTATGTAACCGTTACAAGTAGAAGTATTTAGTAAAGACAACACAGTGTAGAACTGAGGAATTCTATGGGGCGAGTGCTCAGTGGCGTACCCACAAAAAAATTTCGGAGGGGAATGACTTTTCAATTTTTGGCATTAGATCAAATTGCCCTTTTTGGCAATTTTAACACTTATAAAACACTTTACAAACGCAAGATTATTAAACCACAACGCTGCAAGGGTTATTAACAATTTTTTAAATAGTTAGACCGAATGTTGTCAACTAGAGACGTCGTATCAGAAATTTTTTTGGACAGAAAAATTAAAACAAAAGATGGTAACGTCCATCAGACAGTGTAATACACAAGTAAATGTAGCATAATATACTCGTATACTGTGTAGACATGCAAATGCAGCATAATGTACTCGTGCATACATGAATAGGCTTCGACGAAAGATAACACTAAGGAATAGGAAGCCACAGAGTTGCACGGGTTTGGGGGCGGCACCCTCCAGAAAAAGATTAGAGAAAATTTTGATTTTTGGACCAAATTTGGTCAATTGGAGACGTATCGGAATTTCCGGCGAACCAAAATCGAAGAGGGGACCCTTGTTGACATTTTCTTATGAGTTGACCAAAAGGGGGGGGCGGTACGCCCTTACCGCCCTTGATACGTCCTGTATCCAGGTCGTACGTAACCAGAATTTTAAGTAACCAGAATTTTAAGAAAGAAGAAATCGCACCTAGGACAATTTTTTTGAAAATATAGCAAGTTTGCAAAGGGGCGGCAGCCACCAATAAAACATGCCGACTTTTTAAGAAAACAGACCTTTGAAACTTGCAGGAAAAACCAATGTTTGCTTAAAAATCAGCATTTTTGTGCTTAACTTTGAGCACCGTGAAAATTTTTTTGTTTCGCCGATCCAACAGGGGGATTCCTTACGTGACTACGCCCTTAGCCTGATATGCTGACTACTGGATACATAATCTGAGACAAAAATCTATGAAAAATAATTTAAATAGTTATGGTCAAGAACTTCCCTACTTGGCAACATAAATAGAAAAACAATTTTAAGATCTTATTTGTATCAATCTGGGACACCCCGAAAAAGGTTCCGACCCACCGGAAAAGCTAAAGGGGCGCGACACTTGTGTAACATGACTCGGGGGAATTTTTCAGAATCTCAATTTTTTATCCTGGTGACGTCTTTGGACAATAGCAACAATGCTCATTCGATGCTCATTTTTATTTTTCAATGCTCATTTGTATGTTCCAATGATCAAATGAGCACAAATTTGAGCAAAAAAAACCGTGGAACACAGAGAAGTATTAGTTGGCCATTTTGGCGTAATAATAGAGCAAAACGAGTAGAAATACACAGCCGCACCGAGCCACACCCCACCAACACACTGACAATAAATCCTGAATGCTACTGTACAACAAAAACTGACTAAGCGTCTACACACAGAAGGAATGCCAAGTACGTATATAGCGTTAAATTGTGTTGAGCGTTAATTCATACTATTGAAATATTAAAAGAATTAATCTATTAAAGAATAGGGAGTAAGGGAGGGTCTCCCAAGTGAAGCCTTACAGATCTTCCCCTCCTCACTTAATTGTGCTCCTGCACAATTAGGCAAGAAGCGAGAAAACCATAAGCCGACACATGTGGGGTGTTGGGGGTAGGAGTTGGGGGAATTTTGAGAGAATTTAGGTAGAATTTTAAACCCCGGGAGGGCTCTTCCCCTCCTCACTTATGAATTTGCCCACACTATTTTTACAAGAATATACCAATACATAATATATTACGACAAAATACATACAAAATGCACACACAGTCACTAGACAAATCACTGATGAGTTCTCGCTGCGGTTGGTTAGTTGATTCCTGATAAATGAGGTTAGTTGGACGAATTTGGCGAATGTACAAGGCATTGATTAATGTACACGAGTTACAAGTTACAAGTACAATATGGCAAAAATAGAGCTCTGATAATTGGCACAAAATCCAGTTCACACACAGTCTGTACACAGTTAACAGTCCATACAGTCCATACATTTCGTAATCCTCAGGCGTTTCGAGGTGCGTATGGGGATGGGGGTGTCGCGATAAGCGCCGCAACGCCTAAGCAGGGAGGGGGTCGACAGTTCACCGTTCTAAATTGAGCAATACGCACCGTTGGCAGTTCAAAAG
>JASANF010014622.1:0-26984 GCA_030248245.1 Trissonchulus sp. WLG1_4 | reverse complement strand
ACGTCGGGTGATGTCATCTGACGCGTCGGGTGATGTCATCCGACGCGTCGGGTGATGTCATCCGACGCGTTGGATGCTGTCATCCGATGCCAATAGTTTTACCAAGCATTTTGGGTCAATATTGGAATCGAGTTGCAGCTTCCAGTCAAACGACCGAAGTTTTTAGCGTATGGGGAGTGGGCAAAAATAAAATTCAAGCACTTGAGTGTACTAAAAGTTATTAAATTAAATTTATTAAAAGATTTAGACAAAAATTTAAAAGTTCATTACATAAAAGTTTACATTTATTTAAAATGACTTGAAAAATTAATGCTAAAAATACGAAACGTAATAAATAGCATAGGAAAAACTTAGTATATACACTGAAATTTTTCTGACCAGTAAGCCAGACAGTCTTATGTGACCTGGCAGACTCTCCCCCAATTGTTAGCATCTATTAGAAATAGGGGATACTTCACACACAAAGTTCAAAAAGATAATTTTTTCCCAGATTTGAAAGTAATTTGCCTTTTGTTTGAGTTACTTAGGTAAATTTGGAAATAAAGTGAAAAAAGGACTCTTATGTAATTACATATTTGTCGTTTTCAAATATCGTTCCAAACCCCTCCTTTTTTATGTTTGCATCTACGTTTTATTGAGTTTCATTCATTTGGCGTCGAATGATATAAAACTTTCTTTAGAGAGGCCAACAAGCTTGGCATCGGGTGATATAATCGGGACGCGTCGGATGATGTCATCCGACGGGTCGGGTGATGTCATTCGACTCGTCTGGCGTCGAAATTTAGACGTAACTCATTAGCTCATCAGTAACTAATTTGATTTGAAACTGACTGTAACTTTGCTGAAATACTTGATAATGAGGTTGTTCAATACCTACCTAGACTATATTCATCATGCTATTGGTTTTGATTAATTGCAATGATATCATCCATATGTCTGGGCTTGCACTAAGAAACTTGGGCTTGCACCAAAAAACTACGGCTTACACTATGAATCTTAGGTCAGTTGACAGGACCAGTGGGCTTGCACCTCGAAACTTTACTTGCACTAAGAACCCGTCTGGCTTGCACTAAGAACCACAGCGAAATATACGTACTTTGCAAATAAATTGATTGGGTGCCGTAGTGCAAGCCGGTTCGTAGTGCAAGCCAAATTTCCAATTTAAATATTCAGTTTTTTAGTGCAAGGCATAGTTTCTTCTTGCAACCAACAGGTTTTTAGTGCAAGCCAGCTCTTTTTTGTTATTGTAAATTGTAATCATAATACATTTTTTGTGATAAGTAATGACCCCACGTATTTAATTTATGACACAGGTGAGTGTTAAGTTAAAAAATAAAAAAAATTGTTTTCAAAAAACATGGTCCTACAAAACTATGGTCATAAAATTGGCATTATTACTGAAGCGCTGCCACGCTGGAGCGACACACCACGGCTTGCACTACTACGAATCTTAGGTCAGTTGACAGAACCTGTGGGCTTGCACTCCGAAACTTTACTTGCGCTATGGACTCGTTTGGCTTGTACAATAACACACAATGAATATGATAAATGCCAAGTTATTTATATTTGCCAATGTATAAATAATAATGAATATATGCCAATCATTGCGTAAACTCTGTAGCGAAAGCTTTGCATCGTTTTTTATGTCACCTTATGTCTTTTATTCACTAAAAAAGCCATAGCTACAAACAAAAAAGTAACTTTTAAGGTGAGGTCAAAATATTGATCAAATGCTCATTGATCAAAAAAATGTCAAAAAATCCTTAAAATAGAAATGACACTTTAGAAGATGATTTCATAAAAGTTAAAATATTTTTAAATACTTGACGCATTTGTTGTGTTAGGCGACAGAGTTGGATCAAACTCTAGGCAAACTCCATGGAGAGTTGAAAATTTGAATTTGAAAGAGCCTCGCACATCTATGGCATTGTCACCCCACTGAGCGCTTGAACAAAAAAAGTAAAGAAAAAAATTTCTTTTGTTTGCTGTTGCTTTTGTTTCACTTTTGTATCACTACTTGTGTAGTTGGTGGAACGTTCATTGCAGCAAGCCTGTCCAAACGTGAGATCTAACATAGATCGAAAAAAGTAAAATCCATACTAAAATTTTCTATCTTTTTTCTAAATATGCAGTTGTATTTGTACTTTTGTAGTTTAGATTTGTCAGCGATTGCAGTATGACATGTACAGTGTAGAATTCTCGTTTCATAAAAATGGACAAAACATTGGAATGCAAGAAACTATAACCACTGTAATTTTAAAAGAAGTGGCTCGCTAGACAAGTCTAGCTAACCTTATAATTCGATCAGGATGCATCGGCGTGACGTCCAACAAATATTGAATCGCATTAGGAAATTTTTCAAGGGTTGCTTTCCACTTTTTGACACTTGAACGGTCACGCTGTGATGTTTTGAAGATGTCATAAATTGCATTGTGCATTTCGCCACGCGGATAAACTTTCGTTGTGCTAAAACCTTTTCAAAAAAATTTAATACCGTACTACCTCGAATAAAGCCCCTGTCCTGAATAAAGCCCCTGTCTCGAATAAAGCTCCCGTCAAGCTACTCACGAAATTATAAAACCCCCGGCTTGAATAAAACCCCCCGGGGGCTTTAATTAAACGTCCTTTTGACTACATCTTGGCCCTGTTACTCAAGTACAAGTCTTGCATTTGTAACCTTTGGAAATTTTAGACACGTTACAATACAATTGCTATGTGCAATTGTAAGATTTTACAAGAGCGGTGAAAACAAGAGCTGCACTTGTTACAACTGCTTTGAAGAACTGGGGCCAATCTGGTCAGCAAAACTTCGAGGAAATACGGTATAGGTAAAGATAAAGTCAAAAGGTATGTAAGTTAACTAGTTTATTTTACTTAATGAGCTGTGAAATTCGACAAAATGCATTTACGTTAAGCAACCGCCGTAAGCACTTTTGAATTTAGCGTATGGCTTATAGCCATTGTGGAGTGCTATAAGCTATGCCATTGTGGAGTGCTAGAATCGTTTGCTGTTTGAATTATTTTGCTAAATCATCCATTAGATCACAAACAAGGTGCAGAAACTTCACGTTGGTTTTTGCAACTATCGGATTCTGGACAAAATAAGGTCAGGTGTAGAAAAAGTGATTGAAAAGCCGATATCCTATCTAGCTTAAAGCTTCGTTTTCGATTGCTGCTCAATAGTTGCTCATTCGGTAGCGCCTGTAGCGCAAATAGCGCAGATAGCACAAATAGCACCCCCCGATTGCCAAAGTGCTTTCATGTATCAGTTTCACGCATTTTTTACGCATTAAAAGTATCCTATTCAAGATCAAAACAATGGCTAACTTGCCTGTAAGCGATATCGTTACATATTAGTACATAAGGAAACTCCAGGGCTGTCTTGTAGTTCTTATAGTACACTGTTTTAGTAGGCTGACGGTAGTAGTCGTAAATTTGGACGTAGACGTTGAGCCCAGTCACAAAGATCAGTGTGAAAGTAATGAAAAACCACACCGTCCTAAAATTAATAAAAGTAGTCGCACCACTTGAAAAAACGAAACATGTGATTTTGTTACAAAAGAATAGATTTTTTGCTATCAAGAGTACAGAACGTAGTCGCAGAAGGCATGCCATTACAATAAGAAAGTAGCGCAACATTTTTTGTCAGACTTTAGTTCTTTTGTGTCTGTTTAGAAAACAGCGAATGTTTGATCTTCTATCGAATGAATTATTTGATCTTCTCTGCTATTACATACAGCTGCACAATTACTCAATGATACAAAAATACAACGGAGGCCTATTCCTTTACCAGGCTAAATAAGTTAGGTACTTTTTAGTCTGACTAACCGGTTTAAAACTTACTCCTAAAAGTTCCGTTTGAAAATGCTAAGCGATGTCAGAGTTCATGCCACTGAAATCCTTGCGAACGGTAGCTGACTACACATGTCACACTATTTGTAATCAAATTTCACTAGCTCGTAACATGAAAAACTTAAAATTCGGCTTAAAATTTAAGGTCAAATATACTCAAGGTGCAAATGCAAATGCAAATGCACTTATGATTAAAATTTGAAACTTAAATAATAACAGTCGGTGGCAGTGGGCAGATTTTAATTTCTATTTATACCTGCTACCTTAGGGGCGATTCATACATAGGCATACTCGTTCACCGGAGAAATTATGTACCAAATATTCACGCCACTTTTTGACATTACATGCAGATTGCTACTTGCTACTTTCTAGAGCGTGGTGTTTCTTATTTCAATCTTGATTCGAATCCTGATTTGAAAAATTCGAAAATTAGGAAAAAAATAGAATTTTGATTTTTCAGAAAACTTCTAATTAGGCATGGGCACGTTTACAAAAATCTGTAAACGTTTAAACGCTCGCGTTTACAGATGAGAAAACGCGTTTAAACGTTTAAACGCGTTTTCCGGTTGTAAACGTTTTTTGACCGTTTAAACGTTTAAACGTAAACGCGTTTAAACGTTTGAACGTTTAAACGTTTAAACGTTCGTTTAAACGTTTAAACGTTTAAACGTTTAAACGTATAACCGCGTTTAAACGTTTAAACGGTTAAACGTTTAAACGTTTAAACGCGGTTAAACGTTTAAACATTTAAACGTTTAAACGCGTTTAAACGTTTAAACGTACTAAACGTTAAACGGTTCGAAAACCGCGTTTTTTGAACCCGTAAACGTTTAAACGGTTCCAAACCGTTTAAACATTTAAACGCGTTTAAACGGTTCAAACCGTTTAAATGTGCCCATGCCTACTTCTAATTGTTCCTTTGTAAGTTTGTAAGTAGATGCCTTAAGCCTAAACCTAAGCTATCCAAAGCCTAGTTCATACCTACTTGTCTGTAAATTTCATATTTGTTCATAAGTTTCATACTTGTCCGTAAACATGATCGTTTGTCCGTAAGCAAAAAGGTTGATCAGCTGTTGCAGAGCATTTAATAGCAGTTAACCAATTTTTGGCGTGTAAGCTAAATTAGCAGATGTCTATAAATGTGCAAAAAAATTAATGGTGTACCAGTGGTTGTCTTGGTATTTTTGTACTGGCTTACGGACAATGTCTTACGGACACGGACATTAATGAACTAGGGGTAATAAGCACAGGCCATCCAACGAGTCCAACAGACTGGACCTGCTTCTTAATGACAACTTTGTGGCAGGACTGTCACGTCTTACCACTCGGCCACCGGCTTGCCTGACTCGTATACCTAAGGCATCCTCGTGAAGTAACTGATTTTGTGAAACATCCACCCTAGATGTTTCATTTGTATGAGATTGTGTGAGTGCTAATTCTTGCTCTGAAGCTACATTATGAATGAAAGGGTTAATACAATGACTAGGTACTTTCAATAAGCCACCATCTTCTTCAATCAACACAGCCACTTTACCTTCTGGTTTTAGGCAATCGCGTCGGAAGCAAAAATTTGAATCCAGCAATCGATGTTTCCAAACAAAATTCAATTTTCATTTGCTGCAGCAGTTGTTTTCCGAGTCGCATTTTAGCTGCCATTTTTGCAGACACTGATAGTCGGATGTTTTTTATATATTTGTAACCACCAGTGATTAAATCTTGTTTCAATCACTTTTGTTCTCTTCTCTGCTAAGTAGTTTCATTATTATTTTGTAATGTTATTTTTTTATAAAGATGTTGCGTTATTGACTGTCTTTAAAATAATTTTATGTTTTGATACTAATAAAAGATGCTTGCTATGTAGCTTCTTTCAATGTACAAACGAGACACTGTAGCATCGTACTGACAATGTTTTGAATTTATGCATTTTTTCTCTTTTAGTTTACCAAAGCAGACAATTCTGACACTCTTCTATCTTCTATTTAGGGATCAAGTCGGCCGGGTCAACGCTCTTTGTTGATGAAAACACTCTTAATTATGTTTATGAAATATAAAAAATAAAATACCAAAATAGCATAAAATAAATTTGTTGAAAACACGCTTAATTATGTTTATGAAATATAAAAAATAAAATACCAAAATAGCATAAAATAAATTTGTTGAAAACACTCTCAATTATGTTTATGAAATATAAAAAATAAAATACCAAAATAGCATAAAATAAATTTGTTGAAAACACTCTTAATTATGTTTATGAAATATAAAAAATAAAATACCAAAATAGCATAAAATAAATTTGCTGAAAACACACTTAATTATGTTTATAAAAAGTAAAAAATCAAATACCAAAATAGCATAATGTAACAGGGGACGTTCGTTCAAACTCTGCTGTTACACTGAACCCCCCCTTACGGTCCCTAAATGACATTAGTTATTTTAGACTAATGACTTCCTAAAGTTGTGAGAAAGCTACCTACAGTATGACTTAAAATAAGCCGCCCAAGCGGACCGATTAATCTTGAAGAGACCCAGGACGCAAGATGACACCAGTTAGCGTGATTGTTGTGAGAAGTTGGATGGAGGACGGTTGGTGTGAGAGTGAAGAACTTTGGTGTGAGAGTGAGGAACTGTGGTGTGAGATTGAGGACGGAACGGTTGTGTGTGAAGTGGATAATTGTGAAATGACGGTTATGGCATCAGTTGTGAATTGAATTGAACTGTTTGAAATTGTTTGGAATTGTATTGGAAAGACTTGGAATTAAAGTGAATTTGGAGATAATTGTGTTACTGCGTGCACTGTTGAGTAGACTAGGGAATTGGTAGTTAATAGGACTTATAAGACTTAAAATTAGACACTTGATCAATTAGGCATTTGACCATTGCCTATTGCCTGAACTGTAACGGATTTCGGTACAGAACCGATTCCTAGACAAGTGGTCAGCTAGCCATTGTCCGACTCAGCTGGCCCGTGACAAAGACGGTTAACACCGCGACTGGTATACGGGCACTGCAGGATCGCTACTGGGCGTGAGAGTACCTGCGCAATAACTAAAAAAAAGACCCACCAATACCCGTCTTTGTTACATGGCATCCCTGGCGCTTAATTGACACAAAACTAAGAACTTTTTGTGTCACTTTTATTAATATATTACTTATTCTTATTTTTTTTTCAGGACATCAATGTCGCAACCTGATCAGAGCAATGACACTTCAGAAAGAGACATACGGCACCTACATCTACTTATTCAAGGACAAAATGACACAATTGAGCAACATGCTAACTATATACAGACACTGAACCAAACTCTCAGCAGCACTGCGTCTGCAATGACACCAAAAATGACATCTTTGCAACCAGAGATATTTAGAGGACGTGTCGAAGAAGACTTTTCTCAATGGATCGACATATTTGAACTATTTGCAACTAGCCAGAACTGGTCTGACGCAACGAAATGCAAAAATTTACCCATATATTTGCGTGAATTTGCGCTTGAACAATACAAAGACATTCCTGCTGAAAATCAACAAACATATGCCGCACTCAAACAGGCGCTGACGGCTGCTTTGTTACCGGCAGAGAACCAGAGAATTACCAGCTTGGTTCTCAGAGCAAGGACAAAGAAACCAAACGAAAGTTTGGCCGACTATGAGCAAGACATTAAACGGTTAGGACGAAACGCATTTGTGCATTTGTCAGCTGAAATGCGTGACCATTTCATAAAAGAGGCGTTTATAGCAGGACTACCGACTAACCTTAAGGAGTATGTCCTAGATAAAGACCCCGAGACTTTGCAAAAGGCATTTACAATGGCACAGAAAAAAGAGGCGCAAGGTAGCCTGATAGTGAATACTCACTCAGTGAACAGCTACAAAAGTAGTCAAGCAAATACGTTCGCAGACACCCTGGTATCAATTCAGCAGACATTAGTTGAGCAACAAAAAGCCATAACGGCTTTAAAGACTTCGACTACCAACCCGACGCCTGATCCGACAGACAAGTTAGTTAGAGCCCTACAAGTAGCGGCTATATCATCTCAACGACACCAGTCTCGCTCACGTGACCGTCGAGACTACGAACGACGAGATGACTACCGTCATAGACAATATGATCGTTCACCGACGCCTTATGGTGACCGACAACATCTAGACAAGACGCCGCGCTGGGAGCATGTCCCACGCAGTCACTCCCCTCGTTATGTCCGCTTTGAATGGACGCCACGCGGTGAGCCTATATGTGCCTACTGCAACGAAGAAGGACATATCCGTACAAACTGCAATAAACGCAGCTACAGATTTCATCGATCACCGACACCCACACCGTCTTACCGCCATGACTATCACAATGCCTATGATTCCAGACATAGTAGGGAACACTGGCGACTAAACGACACAAGATATGACAAAGATCGACTGCGATCAAAATCACCACGTCGTGACTACCAGAACGAACAAGACGCTCCTAACCCAAGAGCGCAACATAGGCGCGTTGACAAGACTTCTGACAGAGATGGAACCACTCAGGACAGCAACTACTCAAAACGATACGGACAAAGTCGCTCTCAAAGTCCTAGCCGGCATCGAATAGACACACTGCAGCATACTGTAACGCAAGACTCACGCAGCGGTGCAGCAGGACAAATTTCCAAAGACGACCAAATTGCGTTAGCCTTTGGCGCTGATTTTCTTGCTCTATATGACGAAATTGCAACTAATGAGCAAAATGCAAGCGAAAACTGCTTAAATGCTATCATTGGCTTGCCAAAGGACGACAATAATAATAATACTGACTTAAAACCACCTGCTTCAACTAGCTCTGACGCAACAGTTGAAGTAGATCGATCTAGTTACGACTCATCCGACGACGAATTACCTAACTCATTTGCATATGCAGTTTATGACGAAAAATATAAAGAGTGCGAAACCAAAAACTGCCACGACACAGAAGACTTTGGCATAGAATTTGAAAAGCTTTATGACGCTCCACCTCCCATCCTCAGACGCACACAAAGAGTGTGGAACCTGAATGAATACTTTAGTCCGGCGGCTCAGTCCAAGACTCCAAGTTTGTCTAAAAGTCATGCTACCATTTGGAAAGCAATAATACTGGCACTGTTGTTGTTGATACTGTGGTTCCTTTTCCCTGTGACGGAAGGACACACATTTCAATTGTGCCAGCAGACCGCAGGAGGACATCCCTTGGCTGTACCAAAACATCTCACCTGCACGACACCAGAAAGGGCACTAGTGAAGCATGCACGCGCGCAATTATGGCTTCCTCGATCGACACCACTGTCAGCGCCAGCCGCATCATGCCGCAACTTGTACGCACGTAGGATTTTTCGGTTCACGAGGCATCGTAGCCGACAGTCAAAGTCACCTGCCAGTTAGTCCAAACTTGTGTAGGGAAAGTCTTAGAACCAAAAAGTTCAAACAGACTCCACTGCTGCCTTTGGCTAATGACTTATGGTCCACGAACTTGACACATACCCCAGAATTTACCTGGTGTTGTGTTGATAAGTGCGTCACTACTGAGAATTTTATTCTCACTATAGGAACTGTAGCGACAATTGATGGCATATCTCTTATCAGTAACCTCGGAATAGTCACTAATTACACCAAGACAGCTACTTCTAGCTATTACGGCTCAAAAACGATTATATGGAATTCAGAAGACTTATTTCCTATTTGTCCTTATGAACCACAACTATTTTATGACACACAAATTAGCGCAGGTCACATAGTGATTGACACAATACAAGGCGCTTTCTCGCTGACTAGACCAGTGACACATGACTGTCTACCGCCGTCGACATATCTGACAGACCAAGGCGTTGCGATACGTTTTCCTGGAATGACGCTAGACTATTTGTTAGAGCATCTCCACCCTATGCCATATACGGGTGCTTATTCTGAAAACGCAACTGACCCTGTAAATGCAAAACTAAATTATTTACTCCACAAGACGCAGCAGTCGGAAATTGCGAACTTCCGACAGGTATGGCTAGCCATTTGCCATCTGGCTAACCAACAGCTTCAAATTATACACCAACTATTACGTATCGAACCGACACTTGGAGCGCGAGTGCTCTTAAATCGTAGTGACATATTTGCCAAATTTGCCGGAGAGGCTCTATTGGTTTGGCCATGTCTCCCTATCGAACCCACTCAAATTTTTTGGGACTATATGTATAATGACACATGTTATGACCTTATTCCGGTGCTATTTAATTCATCCATATACTTTCTTTCACCGGGAGGTACAGACTTGATGACACATGCGACTACAATACCATGTCCCGCACCATTCCAAGGACTTTTCAATGACGGCAGTTGGAAATCAACTAATGGCACCGTTTCTGTGTCTACATTGCCAGCCGAGTTGGCGTGGCAAGGAAAGTGGATATCATTCACTTTCAATACGCCCTCAGTTATTGAGACGCCTGATCAAGCCATATTTCATTTGAATCTGTTTCAGCAATATTTATCTAAGACTCACCAACTTGAAGTCAAATTAACGGCATTGACGGCGTATGCGTCGACATTTTCAACTGACCCTTCTGTAATAGAGCATGCCATTACCGGGTTTATAAAAGGAGCGGCAAGCGCAGCAAATACGGGTGTAACAATTTTACAAAAGCTCCGTATGCTGAACCTATACAGCGATCCTGTTTTTGACTTTCTGTTGCATGGACCCATGCAACTATTGGTGAATTTGACGGTTTTGTTCGGCTTACTTCTGACATTGATGGTAATTACAATTAGACTTACTCGACACTGTTTAACGACAAATATGCATGATGACGACGCACCTATTGCAATGCCTCCGTCCCACATGCAGTTACAAAGCATAGACGCTCATCCATGCCCAAGGCATATATCATGGGCACCACCGACGTACATTGAATCGGAGTTTGGCCACGAATTGGAACCTGAAATGCCACCGCCACCCCCTCCTCATGAACTAGACCTCGAACAGCAATCTCAGTCGCATACAGTCTGCTTGACCACTACAGCAATGACGGAATTGCCATTAAGCTTTTTCAACCCTGACCCATTTCATACAGTCACAAAAGAACATATGAAAAGACACACTGTCAGTACCGTAGTGACACCAAGTACGACCAACAAGCCAACAGACACACAAATTCCTGAAGTTGAACCCACTCATTTGGCTCCAATACAGACAACTATACCTATCACCTTGAACAAGACGCCATTATGCGCACTTTTCGACACAGGTGCTACAGTCACACTTGTGGCCAAGCAATGGTTACAAGATAAGGTCGCCATCGTGCCTTCGTTTATGACTGCAAGCTCGGTCACAGGACATAAATTGATCATACTTGGCGCTGCTCTAGTAACAATCACATTAGGATCTGTCACTGTTAATCATGTCATTCACGTCACTAATGACTTACCACACATGTGTGTACTGGGTACTGACATAATGACAAAACTTAGTCCAATCACCATTGACTTCAGTTCACAGACGCTTACACTCCAAAATCGCAGCATTCCAATTGGCCTTCCAAAGACACCTATACCTGCACGTGTTCTACAGGAACCGCTAATTATGGCTCATATAATTCGTGACGTTACAATTCCAGCTCGAGTACAAGCAAACATGTTTTGTGCTTTATCAAGGCCAGCGAAAATGGACTTAATTTTTGAACCTGATCTCCAATTTGTAGACACCTACCATGTACACCTAGCACGCGCTTTGGTAAACGCGTCTATGGGCTACATATGTATAAGGGTAATGAATCCAACAACGACTCCTGTTCACATTCATGCCGGTACAAAAATTGGCACCCTCAGTGAACTAGCCAGTTCTTGTGTAGCTTACGAAATTGACTCCAAGATGGATGAAACACTGACACCAGCATTTGATTTATCTCACACAGGCAAACAGCTTTCGGATAAAGACATAATACAATTGCGAAAATTGCTTAATAAGTACAATGACGTTTTTGCCAAACATAAGTTTGATTTAGGAAAGTTAATCAATGTCAAAATCGAGCACTTACTTGACACTGGTCATGCGACGCCTATTAAACAACGACCTTACAGAATTCCCGTGTCTCAACGACAGACTGTACAGAAATGTATCGATGACATGCTACAGAATGACATAATACGACCAAGCACGTCACCGTGGGCATCCCCATTGCTGCTTGTCAGAAAGAAAGACGGGTCTGATCGTTTTTGCGTAGATTTTCGCAAACTAAATGCCGTCACTCGCAAAAATTGTTGGCCTCTACCTAGGTGTGACGAAATCTTAGACTCCCTCGGCAAGGCTCAATACTTTACGTCACTAGACTGTTGCAGTGGCTATTGGCAAATACCACTACGTGAACAAGACAAGTCCAAGACTGCCTTTGTATCATTTGCAGGACTTCATGAATTTAATGTCATGCCCTTTGGGATGTGCAATGCACCATCGACTTTTCAGAGAACTATGGAATTTATTCTTGCAGGATTAAACTGGAAATCTTGCCTTTGCTACATAGACGACATCATTGTTTACTCTCCTTCATTCGACCGACACTTAAAAGACCTAGAAACAGTTTTTACTCGACTTCGTCGACACGGTTTAAAATTGAAACCACAAAAGTGCACTTTTTGTCGCGACTCAATACCGTTCCTCGGTCACATCATCTCCCGAAATGGCTTACAACCGGATGACACAAAAATTGAACCGATTCGTAAGTATCCGGCACCAAAAACTGTGTCTGAGTTGAGACGGTTCCTAGGATTAGCTTCTTATTATCGACGCTTTATCCAAGACTTCGCGAAAATTGCGTCACCTCTGACAAAATTATTAAAAAAAGACACTATTTACGAGTAGACGGGCTCCTGCCAACAAGCTTTTGACGCCCTTCGCAGTAAGCTTATGACAGCGCCCGTCCTGGCATACCCGGACTTCTCATCCCCTTTTATTTTGCACACTGACGCTAGTGGAGTCGCGCTTGGCGCCATTTTAAGCCAAATACAAGACACAAAGGAAAGAGTCATAGCATATGCAAGTAGAACATTGCTACCACACGAACAGCGCTACCCTTCAGTCGAGCAAGAGGCTCTCGCTGTTGTGTGGGCTGTATCGTATTTTCGATGTTACTTATATGGACACCAATTTACTATATACACAGACTGTTCATGCTTGAAGTGGCTGATCACACACAAGACACCGTCTAACCGACTTGCTCGATGGGCACTACTGTTACAGGAGTATAACATGACCGTCAAACATAGACCCGGAAAAACAAACGCCAATGCGGACGCTCTCAGTAGGATTAAACTTGACGCTACTAAAGGACATAGTGTGAATGTGACAGAAATTGAGACACCTACGGACATTTTAGAGCTACAAAAATCAGATCCATTTCTGGGTCCTATCTGCAAGTATCTGTTAAAGAAAACTCTTCCTAATGACCCTACTAAAGCCCAACTCATTAAGCAGCAAGCCTTATTGTACTCTCTAACTGACATGCTTTACTATTCAGGTTCAAAAGAGACAAAACCAAAGTTAGCTATACCCGAGTGTTTACAAGCAGACCTTTTGATCGACTTTCATGACAGTCCTCTTGTAGGTGAACACCGAGGATTCGACAAAACTTACCAACATATGACACGTTTGTATCACTGGCCTTCTATGCGCAAGGACACAAAAGCATATTGTAAAGCATGCGAGACGTGTGCACGGAAAAAGTCACCAACACCAGCTATTAAGACACCAATGACACCAATCCCTATTGAAGGTACACCCTTTTCTCGACTATGCGTCGACGTAGCTGGACCTTTACCCATGACACAGGATCAGAATATTTTTATTCTTGTAATTGTTGACAGCTTTACAAAATGGTGTGAGGCTTTTCCTATGAAAGACACAAAATCAGACACAATTGCGCATATATTTATAAATGAAATTGTCGCTCGATACGGCGCTCCAAGAGTCTTGCTTTCTGACAATGCTCGATATTTCACATCAGAAACTATTTCTGAAATATGTGAAGTGATGCGATTTCAGAAAATTACAAGTGCACCGTATCGACCGCAGACACTAGGTCAAGTCGAAAGGCAGAACAGAGTACTAAAAACTATGTTGACACATTACTGCTCAAAACATCAGGACAATTGGGACAGATACTTATCGTTGATATTATTTGCTTATCGATGTTCGACCCACGAATCGACCCGTGAATCACCTTATTATCTTATGTTTGGACGTGACCCATTGACACCATTCGATATCACACTGACACAACCTACATCACCGTATATAAACTACGACGATTATAGCCGTAGTCTTTCAAAATGCCTGCACCTAGCATGGGAAGCGGCAGAACAATCTATTATTGACGCACAACAACGACAAAAACAGTATTATGACCAAAAATTACATATTCCCACGTTTGATACAGGTGACAGAGTGTACCTGTTTACACCTACTTCACAAAAGGGCAATTCCCCAAAGCTATCTACTTTTTGGGATGGACCCTATCGTATAATTGACATCAAAGACAAAAATGTATGTCTTAAGAGACATTAATAATCCCTCAAAGGCACCAATCAACAGACATATCGACCATATAAAACAATTTTACGACCTCCATATTCCTAAGTTATTACGTAAACCTGCCTCAGAAACTACAGCTACGCCGGAAACGCCCCCATTAAGACGGTCCAAACGCCTCAACACAACTCATACGTAGGTTGTTCTCGTTCTGGCTAACACCAATGTTTATTCGACGCCATTAATGCTTATTATCCTGCCATCGAATCTGGCTTTGTTTATTTTCATTTGCAACCAAGTGACATCCGCGACTAGCCAATCCCTAAACATTCCAATAGACCTTCTCTCAAGCAGTCAGAACTTGGAAAACCCTGCAGTGACTGCAGATATCACGCTGCTTAACTAATGACTACTCCAGACATTCTGGTTATATGACACCCAAAAATTTGACGAATAACAGTTGCACCCTTGGCTTCACTTCACTTTGGTTGCGCCTTGACTCCTGACTTGTTTTTATTCCAGCAATGACTATTTGGTATTTGTATATAATGCGTTTGTTTTACTTGATGTCATTCCATTTGTGTACATTTTTTGTGTAGTATTCTTTTGTATAACTTGTGTAATTTCAATGTAAACATTCATGCGAAATATACCTAAAAAGACATAACGACTTTGACTTCCTATTGACTAACCATTCTACCACCTATATTCTCTAAAAACATTCTAAATACTGACCATGTCTCTCGTGTATAACCATTCTACTAACTAGTAGTGGCACAATTATTTTCTATTTGTAAAATAGTCAGATAAATGAGCTGACTTTCGTAATGACGTTCTATTTTTTTCACAACGCCAAGAATCGAACTGTGGTTACGATTTGTAACCAATTATTCTTTTGTCAAGTCGTACCATGGCAATGCCTAGCCTGACTTTCGTAATGACATTCTAAATTTTTCAAAATGTTAAGAATCGAACCGTGATTACGATTTGTAACCAACTATTCTTTTGTCAAGTCGTACCATGGCAATACCTAGACTGACTTTCGTAATGACATTCTAAATTTTTCAAAATATCAAGAATCGAAACTTGATTACGATTTGTAACCAATTATTCTTTTATGTCAAGTCATACCATGTCCATAATTAGTAGCCAAATAACATGACACCACTATCTATATACAACCGCTAAATTTCATAATAAATGACATAAAAGAATGTTTGGATATACGCAGTTATCACCTGACATCAATAACAAAACGACATGCTAAAAATTGACAAGTAAAAATACTATTATTTGTATAAAACTGAATTTGTATTTTAGATCTGTAATTTACGACCTCTACTTCAATGGCTTCATTGACAAAAGGCCCCCGAACGCCTGAAGGAGACCCGCCGTCTGAAACTGACATTATTGATGCTGACGTTTCTGACGCCCCGATGGATCACGACGCTGACGAGGGCTACGAGCCGAGATCTCCGACGGTTATTGACTACATTAATGGACCACGACACCCTTTATCTGGGTATCATCAGTTTTCGTCCCCCATTACTATTGGCCAACTGACATTTTCGTGCGCGAAACAACTGGTGGAGTTCATCCATTTTATACAGTTGGATATGCCAGAAGACGCCATGACGCTGCTACAGACAGCAAAGACGGCCTCGACGATTGACCAGTTTCTGAGAATTCGCCGTGACAATTACGTAAACAGAAATGGGCCGTGGATCTTTGCGCGTGACTTGGTATGGAGATCCGTGTGGGTCTATATGTCGCGCTATTTCCCGCAGGTCACCGCAGCCTTGTCTGACACGTCCGTCTGTCACGTCCTGGTGGGTAAACACCCATTTTGGGCGTCCGGACTGCTAGAAGTTCCGGCGGAGCAGGGCTGGAATTTTGACGGACATGACAAGCACGGGCGCCTCTTGGACGACGCCGCTGCCATAATTCGACGCGAAAAAGACGCCCCGATCGACCTCGAGCAGTGGTGTAGCCGAATATTTGTCGAAGGACCTCCGAAGACTCTGCTGATAGTGACCGATCAAGACATGCGATTTTTGCGGTCAGTGGAATGCGGACAGGTAGTCTGTTCCGCAGGAGCCCGCCTTGATTTCCTTGACTTTTTAATACAGCGGGCAGATACGTCGCAGTTTCGGTACGTCATTGTCAGCATTGGCGCCAATGACATTTCGACGGAGCGGTCACGCTGGCCTGAATCGGCTCGACGGGCAGTGCAAAAGCTCAGCCAAATCACGACCCAGGTCATTTGGTTTGGGCCCTTTTCCCACAGCGACGCGCCGTCGGACGACATGCGTCAACTCGACGACACCTTTCGGCAGGCCTGCACCAATAGCCGTGTGCGATATATCTCGACCCTGGACTTCCCAGAGAAGAGTTCACGACGGCCCATTTTCACCACCAACACGCAGATGTTGACGATGACCGGCAGCCAAGCCCTGTATGACTACTGGGGCGACGCTGTGCCGGCTATTGAAACAGTGCAGCCTTATTGGTCAGAAAGCGCATTTGACCAACCCAGCCTGCCTCGCCGAAATCGACCGCTCGACACCCCTGCGCCCGTTGATTCAGTCGTGGGCAATCGCCTCGCCTGCAGAATGACCCCACCGTCCGGACCGACCTACCAGCCCCTCACCTCCCCAGTGTCCCCGTCTTGGCCCCAAGGTGCAGCCTGCGCTATGACCCCCTCTGACCCCCCACGCAAGATTCCGGCAACGACCCCCAAATATCCTGAGCCATCGACAGCAGCCCCCACCCCCACCAGAGACCATCACGGCACCGCCCCAATGTCCCAGGCCGACCAAGGGCTCGACACGCGAACGAGAACCCAACCATTCCCCCAATCTGCAGCCCCAATTCTGCCCCCGCCAGGATTTGCGCCCCCAACGACTCCCCAGACGCCCGAACTCACATTTCATTCGTATTTGCCCCTTTACGTGACCCAGGGCGGTGTATTGACGCTTTTCATCCCTAAATGATCTCAGCAGCCTATTATTTTTTTTCAGCAGTAGTGGAATGACATTATGTTATTGTAAACTGTCCACTGACTGTAGGAATCGAGCTTGTGCCTTTTTTTTTTGTTTTGTTTGTTTTTTTTTGTATTGTTTGTTAATCATTAATTTTTTTTTTTTTTTGTTTGTTATGTATGCTGTATGTGAAGGACACCAATGTACTGCTTGTTTGCTCTTTTTGTTGAAGTTTGTTTGTTATGACCCCAAATAAGGACACACGTATTGTTTATTCATGACTAAACATTTTTGTCAATGACTGAACGGGGACGTTCGTTCATTTTAAGGAGTCCCGTGTAACAGGGGACGTTCGTTCAAACTCTGCTGTTACACTGAACCCTCCCTTACGGTCCCTAAAGGGCCTTGGCTATTAGCATTAGCAATAAACATGAATCCAACATCCAATTTGTTCTTCATAACGGTCCTCGATTCGCTGCTGTTTAACATAATTAGTTTAAATCCCTTTTGAAACCTCCAGGAGATTTGCAATGGTTGAACACTACATAGTACAGCACGAAATTAGGCGATGATCATGTTGTAGCAAGGAGAAAAAGGATCACTGATAAATGAAAATGGTAAGCAGTATATAGCGGTATTATATTATATAAGCAGTATTATACCATAGAGACGCATAAGCATGCTATATTCGTTCAAAAATAACAGAATTTAGGATTTACTATTCTGTACAAAGGCCTGCTCATAAAATCAGAACATTAATGTTTCAGACATCATGTTACATGCTTCGTAGTACTGGTTCGACCCAGAAAATGTTTGTATTAAATTTTTTACTTTTTTTAAACCGGTTTTGCGGTTAAACGGTTTGTTTTCAGGAGTAACTCTGAATAGAAAAATGTTAGGGCAAGATTTCAGCTATCTAATGAACAAAAAACGAAATTTCTGCTGTAAGCCGTTTTTGAGTTATTATCATTTCTCTTTTTTGCCGAAAAATTTATATAGTATAGGTATAGTAAGGTAACAAGTCTAGTGCGTCGGGCATGTTAGGAATCTATGTACGTGAAGCAAAAACGCGGATCACAAAAAGGACAAAAAAATTTGAGAAAATTTCTGATGAAGAAATGCCTTAGATCTATACGCAAGTATGTGATCGAAATACTTTCGTTATTCTAAAAAAACCCAAGTTAAAAATTTGAAAAAACGACCCCCGGCTGGACTCGAACCAGCGACCAGAGGGGTGAGACTCCTCGATGCTAACCACTACACCACGGGGATTACGACAATGGTAAGTTAAAATCAGTTTAAGTTATTTTGTTTGTTTTATTTAACACTATGGACTGGTTCCAAAAATTAATTTTATTTCCATAAATAGAATTAAGCTTAGGAGTTAACCGAAAAATGATAAGCGGGTTATGAGCTTTCGTTTGGTATATTTGAAACTGGGTTTGGTACATTAAAAACTGAATTATTATATTTATCATTATGCTTAGGATAGTTTATATCCTATTAATTAATATTTGGCATAAACGTGCTACACTATGTGCCTGCGTCCAATAAAGGTTATGGTTCAATGTCATCTTAAGGCCAATTCCTAAAATGGACAATTAAATTAGTTAAATTAAATAATTTAAAATTAAATAAATTAAAGATTGAAATTTGTTTTGCCAATAACTCATGACATCGTTTATCAATTCATACGAAATTTGCGTTAGCAATCATTTGTAGCACCTCCCGCTTGTGCGCAAATTTTTTTAAGTCTACCTCAACATCGAGATAAGTTATTAGGCAAACAAATTTTAATCTAATCCGTTTAATCCATTTTAGGAGTTGGCCCTAAGTTTGATCTCGTAGCCAAGTGGTTAGGACGTCGGACTTCGAAACCGAGGTTGGTACTTTCAATTCCGACCACGGCGTACTATAACACGCTTGAGTTTTAGCAGCGCAGCAGCAATGACCAATTGCAGTCATGAATATGAACTTTATCTGGCCGGTACTTCCGATGAAATGAAACGTACGCGCAACAAGGCGGATAAATGTACTGGGTGACAATGGCCATGGTGCCAGACAACGTCCACGTGCCGATAATCAGCTTGGTGACGAAGCCATGGTCAAAGAATATTGACGTCGACTTTTTGCTTTGCACTCCCAACAGTCTAAAATAGAACTGCTTTGTCCTACAGGTCAGCTGTCAACAAAAAAAGAAAAAAACACTCTTTAAAAAATAGGACATCAAGCAAAACGCACGTCCGAGGCAGCAACAGTTTTTAATATGGTGTTTTTTAATTCATCGTGACTTATTGGACCTACACCCAACAAAAGGAAAAGACCTTTGTCAGTTGGACATTATTTAGCACGTAAAGAAACAGAAAAATGTCAGTAAACTTTTTGTTTCTTGGAGAGAAGGAACTATTGTTTTGAAACTAATTGCTCGCAGCGTCAAATGCTGCTGAGCGGGATGCGTAGCCAGCATGTTTTGTGTGTATTTTCAGCTTGGCTGCAGTCTGCTGACTTTTCCTGTTGTGCCACAGCACAACAGGTCTTTAATTTTGATTTTGTCAAATTACGCTGCTTTGCATGGTCAGTGCGTGCCTTTAGTTCATTCTTTGGCGAAACTGCGCGTCTGCAGCAAACTTTTGGAGCAGTACTGACCAGCACAGTATTTATGTGCGTTTGTTTAGCTCATGTATTAGTGTGAGACAGCTGCTGTCACATTGCTATAGTCTGCAGTCTGCTTTGTGATCCAATATCGATGGTAGGAATTTGGAATGTTTAATTACGTGCGATATTTGGCTGCGCAAAACGAAATTTTAGCTGACGACTTCTTTTGCTGTCTCTTACAAATGCCAATTTATGTTAAAGCTATTTACATACTATGTAGATATCACAGTACCTGTAAATGGGTGCGTGCATTAACCGTGCCTAACTTCACAAAGCAAGAAATAAGGTTAGTGCTGAAAAAATTTTAGCTGCACAACAGGTTTTAACTGACCAGTGGTCAGTTTACTTAAAAATTTGTGCTTCATACTTACTGAAGGTTTTGCCGCAGATTGGGCTTGTTGTCTGCGTATATTTATGCATAAAAATCAATAATCGTTGTAGGTAAAGTGATGTACGTTGTAGTAATGATTTCGTGCAGCCTACGCACCGTAATGATTCACCAGCAGTATATAAGAGCCCCTGCAAAACACTGTTTATCGAACTATGTTTATCGAACCTTTTTCAAACTGATTTTACTGTAGGTTAATCTATAACAAGCACTTCTGTTGACGAGCGCACATAATTCGACGTGACCACAATAAAGTATTATTTTACCGTATCGGTAAAATCAGGCGCGCCACGCACCAAAATTTTTTGTCAGTACCTGCTACTTAGTTCATTTTTAGTCGAGTCTGAATGAGTCTGAAAATCAGTTCGACGATTACGTTTTACGTATGTGTAAGTACATACAATTAAAAATTGACCGGTGATTTAGAATGCTATAACATTTGAATTTTATATCATGCAACGAAACAATTTAAAAACATTATTCTACTTTCGAAGTCAGAAAAAAATGCAAAAATATTAGAGCTGATGGGAATCGAACCCCCTATCCTGTGTTTCGCAGTCACATGCCTTAACCGTTAGGCCACAGCTCCGTTGGATGATTCGATTAAAATCGTAGAGCTAAATGTTATGTTAAGAGCATCGCGAAAGAACTGCCTTGAAAGTGATTCAAAAGAATCGATACTGCAAATCATCGATTTTTATTTTGCCATTGTCGTTTGTTATGCACTGACACGCACACACACATACACACACACACAACGTACGCGCTGCGAGTTGCACACAAGTCACAGCTGGTCATTCCAGCAGGCTTCAGTGATGCACTGAAACTGAGCATGATTTACATGCATTTTCAGTTTCAGTGCATTAACTGAAATTAGTATGCACGGCCGCTGAGGCGGCCGCGCAAAAACCTTCATCAATACATGATATAATTTTAAGGAACTATATATAGATGCACTTAATACAGAATATAGCTTACAGTTTTAATTCTTGAACATCAGTGTGATTTTCTATTGGGCCTGCCCCTCTCTGTGATCCACCAGTTTAGCAGATATTCCAAAACGCACCGACGACGTATATACAATATTCAGAATCTCTGAATCCTATGTATTTTTGCGTAGGTCAATTTTCCAGTGTTATTTAACACTGGTAGGTCAGCTAGGTCGATCAGCTGCCGTATTCTGTTACTGGCTAGATTTTCAGAAAGCGACTGCCGAAGTGGGCTCGAACAACCAACGTTCCGATTAAGAATCAAACGCTCTACCAGCTGAGCTAACCGTTGGCCGTTGGTTAAAACATTAGGTATGAAAATTGCAACTGATTTGAAAAAGTACATGAAGCGACTCCACAAACAGTCAATTACATAAACATGAAAATACAAATTAGAGCTTCGGATGAATATAAACAAAATAAAATTCTACTCGGGAATCTCACAACGTTCAGCCAACAACCGTGGGTGACTAGGTATTTGCTGTTGTCAAAACCGTTAACCACTCTTGAACATTGATTAATAATAAAACCTTAATGAAACTGAGCAGTTAGCGCTAACATGATACTTTACCTACATTACTTAAACACTTTTACTAATTGTTTTCAGTCACTTTTCAAACTTTAATTAAAGTGCAGTTCTCTTGTTCAAAGAACTTACCTACATTAGTCAAATTCAGTATTTCTTTCACGTGGTCTCATAGTGCAAGGGTTAGCACTTTGGATTCGGATTAAGAATTTTTTGATCCTGTGAAATCTCAATGAGACCTTACATTTTTCGAAAGTATATATTATTTTAGTGTTCAATTTTTTTTGAAAATGTGATAAAAATCCTAACCAGTTTTTGCCGCTTTGCGGTTTGCAGGTTTTAAAGATTATGACCAGTCAATGTGTATGAGTGAGGATGTAGAATCAGTTTTCCGCAAATAATGGCCAAATTTAATACTTTGTTTAGAATATTAGCACTCAGGCCTCAGCCTCACTATGTTACCTCTTCTTACTCAGCAGAAGAGCTTGTTATACATACTACGAGCCAATTCCTAAGATGATTTAAACGGAATAAATTATGATTTGTTCATAATACCTATCTTGAGAAGACTTAGTGCACAACTGCAAGGCGTTACAAACATTTGCTGGGGAAAATAGTATATAATTATATAGTCGATGTAAAAAGTTAGTGACAAAAACTTTAGCCTAATCTGATTAATGCATGTATAAGGATGAATTGGCGTTAGGCTTGAATTTTGATCAACTATAGGTATTCTTTTATCACGTACTGAGTACTGACTTTTGGTCGATAATCTCACCTATAGTCATTTAGGCTTCTAAACCTTAACAAAGACCATGGAGAACGTGAGCAACGCAAGCAGCAGCATTATCTGGACAGGCGCTTTGAAAGTAACTACAGTGGCCCACGTGGCTTATGCCGTCCAGGGGCTGCTAATGATCTGGGGGAACGCCCTGATACTATTTGCTGTTTTCCTAAATGACCGGTTGCACACCAAAGACTTCTGCCTACCAGCCGTACTTGCCGTGGGAGATTTCTGCCAAGGCATGGGCAACTTGCTAGGTGGTGTGCGCCGGCTAGTGCTTATTGGCAACAATCAACACAAAGGACACGCGACCGCCTGGTACTGTGCAACGACTAGTCCCATCGTGTGGTGGCTAGTGGCAAAGTATCTGTCCAACGGCGCCATGCTGTGCATTTCGATGGATCGCTTACTGGCCTGTTTCAGTCCTCTGGTTTACTTCAAAGTCACCGCGAAACATCTGATGGCTGAATCAGCTACACTGATCGTTGTCACGCTTGCTCTCACCGCCGGCATGTATGTCGACAGCTATCTGCAAATCCAAATGCCCATTCATACAATCTTTTGCTACACGTCGGTGCCTTTTTCGGCTTCTTTTTTCATGTTCCTGCTCAACTACCAACTTGTCTCGGGAATCTTGAGCGCGTTGATTTACTCATTGGCCATATTTTGTGTTCGATGTCGCAAATCTGGAGACATGTCAGAGTTGATGCGCAAAAATGCGGAGCGCCAGTGGAAAGTAACAAAAATGTTACTTCACGTTGTCTTAATGTCCTTCTTTGTTCAAACTGTGCCACAAGGGCTTCGTCTCGTTGCAAAAACTGTCAGCACCGACTTTTACGATGCAGTAAATCCTATGCTTAATGTTATTATACATATTAATTATCTGAACAACATTATTATTTATGTCGTCAAAAATAAGGAAATGCGACACTCCATTCAGTCTCTGATGCGCTGTCAAAATCCACGACGTGACGCGGTAACCGAGATTTCTAGAGCTACTCAGTCGAACATTACCCAACATACGCATCGAGGAAAGGTCGCAAACCCATAGATCGTTTAGCGAAAGCAAAAATCCACAACCACAACTTCACTTGACACTACAAGAGCATTGTAGCAGTGCGTTTTTTACGGGAGGGGCCGCGTATATACTATATTCAGAATTTCAAAGTCCTACGTTAATCTGGGTAGGTCGAAATTCTAGTGTTATTTAACACTAGAAGGGCAGGTACCTCGACGCACTGCCACACATCGCGCAAAGAACAACTTGCCGGAGCTTGGAAGTTGGAACGAGCTGTTATAGAATGCAAGCAAATTATGGGTGGCAGAATCGATCCTCCCCACTCTGATCCGTAACCAGATGCTCGGCAAATGCACAGCATACTACCATTTGAGCCAACTGGGATACGGATTGCTATGAATTCGCATATAGCTGATCAAATACATTCGCGTTGAATGAAGCAATAAGCGAAAGCGACATGCAAAAAGTTTTGCCTGAGTGCAATAAACAGTTTTTTGTTGCAGGTTAATAAACTAATAATTAACTGAATTGAACTTTTTGAATTGACTGTCTACAATTTACAATTTTCTGTTTGAAACAATTCGTGATTTGTCACCCAACCCCAATCCTTGAAGATACAGTTTAGATGATACTGGAAGATAGTGTACATAAGTCGAAATTACCAGCTTCTTCTCAGCAGTCTCATAGTGCAATGGTTAGCACTCTGGATTTGGAATCCAGTGACCCGAGTTCAAATCACGGTGAGACTTGTATTTTATATAAAATTACAGTAGCTTTGACTATAGTTTTTTCACTTCAAAACGTGTTTACATTTCACTATTTTTACTGTTTTGAAAGACTTAGGAGCTACTCAGCAGAAAATGTGTACAGAAATTAGAAATTAAAAATCATTTTATCCGCAAAATATGGCCGCGTTTGATATTTTCTTTGGAATATTGACACTCAAATCTCACAATGTAACAACTTCTCACTCAGCAGAAGAGCTTGTATCACGTAATAACTAAACCACAAAATATTCAATGTCTGAATACAGTTTCATACTGTCGCATTTTATACTTAAACTGTTGATTTTGCATGAACTATGTACATTATATCTACTAATCAGGTTAATGAATGCGTGTAAGCGACATACCGAAATGCTGCAGCGCTGTGGCAACTGTGAAATAACTTAGGTACGCGGATAAACTTTGACTGTGCAGTTTTAATGAAAGCATGTGAGTAGTAACAAATTCGAGGATGGCATTAGAACACAATTATTAACCGTTATCATGTTAGATACTTCGCAATTAAGGTGGTAGTTACGTTTTCGACAGTTATTATAGCTTGCTAAAACTTTTGATTGACTCAATAAACTTAGTAGATGTCTTTTTACGCGGCCCCTGAGGGAATTATACTATATTCAGAATCTTTAAATTCTATGTATTTTCAGGTAGGTCGATTTTTTAGTTTTAATTAACACTAGAAGGGTAGGTAGGTCGATCAGCTACTGTATTTTGTAGCACTTGCAATGCATACGACCTGACTGTCTACGTGGAAAGTTTCCAAAATAAACTGCCGGAGTGGGTTCAAACCACCAACCTTTCGTTTGCGAAACGGGCGCTCTGCCAACTGAGCTAACCGGCTACTGTTGGATAGTTGATACAAAACGGTATCAAGAAATTGCAAAGCTAATCAGCAGCAGTGTCATTCTTAACATGTAAGCATGATGCAATCTGTAACATAAAATTAGAACTGCGACTAAATAGAAATAAAATTAAATTCAACTCGGGAATGTCAAATAGTTTAATCACCAAATCAGTGTTAATCTTCAAAATCAGTGCATACTGCATACCGACTATGTTATACTTACATACATATTATGGTGGGTAACACTCCTGGTACATTGAAATTTTGTATTTGACAAAAACTTCTCGTCATAACATAGTTTTAGTCAGCGTTAATTCATTTGTAGGTAGGTGCATTTTGACGAAGTACTTTTGTTTAAACAGTAATGAATGATACTTGCTCACATAAGTTAAGATCTTAGCACTTAATTACGGTTGTGTGGATGCGAAAAACATAGGTACATAAGATTGTACATCTATGTTTTTAAAAATTTGTTTAGAATCATCAATTTCTGCTGTTTAGGAAGCTGTTGATCTTACATATGAACAGTATATGTGTACATAAGTTTGGATTTGAAAATCATTTTGTCTACAAGTAACGTGTTTAATATTTCCTTTGGAATATTGACACTCAGGAGTGACAATGTGACCACTTCTCACTCAGCAGAAGAGCTTGTTCACGTTAAAGAACTTGACTAAAACTATACTTATGCACATTATTTGGCTTGAGTACTTTGCTTATTAATGACTGTTAATCAGTTGGTAAATTGCACCCGCAATGTAGTTTTTTGCCCAGGCACTATTCGTTTTGACCTTTTTCTTCTACGCGTAAAACTGCAGTCATTTGTTGAAAATTGTGACACCCGCACTGTCTACATATGTAAGCATGGTAATTATTCATGAACTGAGGTGCTTTCAATTGCAATATCTCATTATCAATTTCTGGCCAATTATTTTGAAGTGAGTGTGTCACAGAATGCGCTAAAGTAGTTATGTTTAGCTGTAGTTGTATGTAATTTGTCAGCATTTAGTTATGAAAGTAGGAAAGTTTATTTCTTAAATAAAGGAAAACATCCATACTATCTTATGCATATGCATAATGTATACTATCAAGAGTACATAATAGGAAGAGTATGACACTCTCCCTTATGCCTGGCAGCGCGCGTCCAATGCGGAGCACGAAATAGGCCGTTTATGTACGGTTTTGAGGGGGGGTACCGGTAGCCGGAATAAACACAAAACTAGAGGCCACCGCCTCCAAATTTTTTCATAAATTATTTTTAATTATTAGGCCTATACATTAAATTATTATTGTTGTTTATTGCTTAGGCACAGTTGTTTACAAGACGCCAATCACTAATACCGGAATTCAATACAAAATCTTTCGTAAATGTAAATAAGTGTACCTAACTTGATAGCTTACGTGCCGAAACCTTTCATTTCGCACGCATGTATTAACAATCGTGTGACCATTTTAGTGTTTACTCAGGAAATTCTCCACAAAGCCACATAAAGCCCCGTGGACACCCCATGGGGTGTCTGGTGTCTCACGATGTCACATGCCCGATGGGGCGACTCATGTGGCATCGTGTGACACACTGACACTGGATGGAGTGCCACATGTGCCATGGATCGCCGTACAAAATTTCCCTGCGTGTTTTCACATCGTGTGAAACA
>JASANF010014621.1:0-17683 GCA_030248245.1 Trissonchulus sp. WLG1_4 | reverse complement strand
AAAGTTTTATAAAATAAGTACGGAATACCATCTGGGCCAGTACACATTGACGAATTAAGATGCTCTAAAGATTCAAAAATATCTAGTACACTGAAGTGTAACCCAGAGAGGGATCCAGTGCTTTTGTTATCATAATAATATGGACATGTATCCTTTCCATTATCATTGTCCAAACGAAATACAGAAGCAAAATGATCATTTAGTACATTGCACTTATCCAAATCAGAGGTATACCTTTCACCATTTACTATAAGATCAGGGATTTTAAATTTTGGTTTGGTTCTCGTGTTGATATAACGATAAAAGCCTTTTTTGTTTTTCTTTCTGAATAAATTTTCTTCATACTTTTCAAAAACTTTTTTCTCAGTTTTGAGTAGGAGCTGAGTTAAGTCCTTGTAACGATAATAAGATAAGTAGTCAAAATCACGAGTCCAGGTTTTAAATGCATCTGAACGAAGTTTTTCTAATTTCTGAATAGCTGGCGGCCAATAAAAGTTTGACGTTTTTACAAGTTGCCATGGGACGTATAAGTTAATCAAATTGTGTATAACAGATTTCAGACACCTCCAGAATACTTCAACAATATGACCACTAGGCATACGCTTATGAAAATATGACCAGAAATACACTTCCCAATCTATATTACTAAGATAACTACTAATAGCCAATTTATCCATTTTAAAAAGTTCTTTCGTTTTAATAAGCGCTGATTTCGAAAATCACATATAACCTCAAAAGATATAGAGGCATGATCTGATGTAGCGACCGGTGGCATAATTGACCAGCTACGGATAAGATTTAAATCAGAAACAAATAGTAGGTCAAGAATATTATTTGGTTGAAATCTGGTAGGTTGGTCAATTATTTGTAACAGACCTATATTTGACGTTTCAAGAGCAAAGAGTCCATGATTAGCATTAGGTGAGGATAAATTCGACCAATCTACCGATGGCATATTAAAATCACCAACCAATATTACATGCATGTGTATATCACAACTTAGCATCATATCAGAAAGAACCTCAACTAAAATATCGCTCGATTTTGGTGGAACGTACGTTACAACAAAACGTAGACACAATTCATTAGTCAGAACATCAATACATAAAATTTCACTGGTTAACTGTTCATTTATATCAGGTAATGTAACGGTTAAATCAGAAGAAACTACGAGCATCACTCCACCCCCATGTTTATCCCTATTTTTTCTAAAAACATTGTAGTTAAGACCCCTCACAATTTCAGAATCTCGAATGTTAATATCAATTTTTGTTTCACATATAGCCATTATAGCTGGTTTTTCATCATCTAAGATTTTTTAGATTTGATTAAATTTATTCTGAATTCCATTAGCATTGAAAAATAAACATTTCAGATATGACAAATTATAAACAGTATTAACTTTATAAACAAGTTTTACAGTATTATTTACAACATTCGGTAGACCTAGTTTCCCGCCAGGACTGTGGCGAATGATCGATTAAACATGTGGTGACTGCTGGTAGATTGATTCATGGTGGTGGTGACGGCCTGGGATGGAGTTGAAGTGGCAGCGATTGCCGTGGCGGTGGCGGTTTCCGGGCGGGAGGTGGTCACAGGCATGTGACGACCGCTGGCTGGGGTGCCAGAATCAATAATGACAGTCGGTTCCACTGAGGTAGTCTTATAGCCGTGATGATGGAGGGCTGCGGCCTCCTTCCGAGCCATTCGTTCGCGGTATGTTAGGTCTCGGCGCATCGAAATGTAGCCAGGAAACTGCTTTTTACGAGCGGAATCAAGAATCAAATTCTTAGACCTAATATCAACCGCTTTGGCCTTGAGGAGAGGAGGTCCTCGGGCCTGTGGCGCGTCACGCCAGCACTCTACTACCAAATCAGTCCAAAGTCCAGCACCAGCCAATATACTTCGTAGATTGTCAAGATCGGATTCATCAGGTTTGGGTAGGGGTAAGCCAAAAACGCAAATTTTGTCCTTCTTTTCACGCACTTCTTCGATTTCGTGAAACGCATTAAAAATCATTTTGGACGTGCTTGATGTGACAGACTGAACAACCTCCGTAATAATGTCTTGAAAATTAATACGCGATATAAAGTCTGACAAACGTGTCTCAAGGGCTTCGATACGGCTAACCACTTTATCTAGCTCCGAGGTCGACTCAGAGCTGGCTGAGCCGGTCGGGGCGGCTGGCGAGTTTTTCAGAAGCTCTACGTCAGCCCGCAGTTTATTCAACTCAGACTTCATATCAGGCACAGTTGGCAGAATTTGCCGACATTCAGAGCACAGAAAAAACAAAGGGGCTTGTCTAGCCTGGTCGTTGAGCGTTTTGGCTGCAGTAGCCGACAGCTTCACACACGAATTGTGAAAGACATGAGCGCAGCAGGAGCACTTCACCACAATATCCATCGCAGCAAACTGGAGATCACAAATATGGCACAACGACATGTTGACGAGAAATATTCACCTTTCAGCATATAATACCCGGAATCCCGCGCAGATCCAGATGAAAAAATGAATTAAATCTACGGCTCAACGAAAAAAGTTAAAATTTGGCACATAAATGCACCTTGTCATCTGCGAGCGGTCGCAAAATTTGATTTTTGTCAAATCGATAGTATCTAAAAAATTCAGCCAAATTTATGTTTTTCAAAAATCGCGATTTTAGTGTTTTTCGATATATCAATCGTATTCATCAAAAATGACTTTTTGCGACCGCTCGATCACGTTGAGGCGAGCAAAATGAGCTATTGATTGTGCAACAGCTACTTACTTGCAAAGAGAAATCGCAAGCCGAAGTTCCACTCACGTTTGGTCTACAGTGAATGCTAATTTGTATCAATCAACTTCATTTTTTGTATTTAGGCATATGTACATACCTTTGCACCAGCTTGCCATTGTATATCTAAAATTGGCCCCAAACTGCTGTTTTTTGAAAAGTCACATTTCAGGAGCGCCACCTTAAGGGGGCGCTCCGGGAATCAAGGTATTGGGCCATAACTTTTTTCAGCTAACGAATTCGGACCTGTGTCAAGAAGCAAAGTTACTCAGAATGATGTGGGCTTTCATTTGATACCAATATCAAGATATTTGGAAAGTTGCCAAATTTTATAGTTTTTACTGGCAAACTGCCAAATGGGTGAACATTGAGCAAAAATTTATTAAAAATTCGTCAATTCACATCATTATACACAAAATAGCAGTCGAAAAATGTTTGAAACGGCTTAATTAATTTTTACGTCCATTTTTGCCAGCTAACCGGCTTTTACCAAAAACTGTGTTCGATTTGGTACATTTTAACATTATCTGAAAACTGTGTAACATTGCTTAGCTACCTAAATTGTTTTTAATAGGGTCTTGGGTCCCCACAATTCTGCAAAGTTTCAGGGCAAGCGGGCACCGCTACGCAAAGTTGCTGGCTCAAAAAAATTATACTGAGCAGTGCTCACGGAAATTTTTGGCATTCGATATCTTTAGCTTTAACCGATTTGGCTCAAACTTGGCATGAAGATAGCCTATCATTGTGCGCAGTAAATAATAATAAATAATAAATATAATAAAAACAAAACAAAAAACATAAAAACAAACAAACTAAATAATAAGAAACAGAAATAATGTTCAACTAAAGGAGTGCAAGGGCTCCATTTTGATAGGTATATGAATTGTGATTTTAAGAAAAACATGCTATTAGTTATCGCTTGCCGAAAATTCACTCACGCGCAGTGCTCTGGCAGTCACGTGACATTATCACGTGATTTAAAATTTTTACACAAGGGTTATTTCATACCATACTAAATACTTATTTAGTAATATTTTAGCTTTATCAGCTTTTTGCTGACTTTTGAGGCAACTCCCGATTCCAGGAGCGCCCTCTTAAGGTGGCGCTTCGGCCAGGTGGTATTTGGTATTTATTAATTAACTGGTACATTTTTGCCATTCTTGTTGAATAGAAAAGTTGTTCAGAATAGAATCAACTTTCATTTGATACATTTGGCAACTAGTTTAATGAAAGGTCAAAAATTGAAATTTTTTACGATCTAGCTAGATAGTAGATAGACCCTTGCCATTATGTGAATATGTTCGTTCGATTTAATATCAGTGTTGGTTTGTCTCATATTTTCTGTAGCCCGTTTCAATAAACTCACAGGCCCACAAATTTGTGGGCCTGTGAGCCTGTGTCTGTGGATTCTGTTTCAATATCTCACAGGCACAGGTCACAGCTCACAGGCCACAGGCCACAGGCACAGCGAAATTCATATAACGCGCATATAACTGCAGGCTGTTTTTCAGCAGCGTACCTATGTGCGTTTGCTGGCAAGCCGAGCATGCAGTCACATTGTGTGCGTCACATTTGGAATAGTGACTTGTGCCTGTGGCCTGTGACAGGCAGCATTTCATGCTTATGAAACGGGATTCACAGGCACCTGTGGCCACAGGTCACAGGCCCACAAATTTGTGTCTGTGGGCCTGTGAGTTTATTGAAACGGGCTACTGTTCTGCAAATAGGTTTATGTTTTAGTTTTTTAAGGTTTCTCCAAGGTTTTGAAGTTTTCTCTGAGGCGTTTTTATGTTTTTCATAGTTTTTAAAATATTTCTCTCGCAGTTTTAGGAACTTGTTCGTTCCGTTGTTTTTGCAAAAATTTTCCTATAAATTATTATTTATTATCGGTTATTTATTAAATTCAAATTTTTTTGCACGGTTTTGTGCGTTTTTAGTTAGTTTTAGAGCATTTTGAATGGTTTTTATAGGATTTTACAGTATTTTGTTTCGTTTTAAACTTTTTTGTAAAATTTTGTAAATTTTGTTTTGTAAAATTCCGGCCGGTCACAAGCTCTATTTTCACTATACATACATTATACAGTACTGCGTTTAAAATGTTCCCTGTTCGGCGGCAAATTGATTTTGAGCAAAATGAAAGTGTTTAGAAAAATTAGTAAATTTTACAGTTTTCGAAAAACGCGAGTTTAGTGCTTTTCAATATATCAGTCAAAATGACGTTTTGCGACCGCTCGATCGCGTTGTGGTGAGCAAAATGAGCCATTGGTTGTGCAACAGCTATGTACGTGCGAAGAGAAATCGCAAGCCAAAGTTACACTCATGTTTGCATTAAGCCCGGTTCATAATTGTCCGTAAGGGCTGTCCGTGTCCGAGTCCGTGTGATTTCAGTAAGAGTAGTTTAATTTGTACTTGTCTAGATGTCCGTAACAAGTTGTCCGAGAATGTCCGTAAAGGCTGTCCAGATGTCCGGAAGACAAGTTGAATTCAGTTTTTGTCCGTGTCCATAAGCAACCAGCCAATCAAATGAAAGCTTTAGTCACGTGTGTTTGCGTACACATAAAATCCCTCCGTGCATTGCAAAATTTTACTAAATTGTTCGTGATATGAGCTCAGTAGCTGCATTTTAGTGTGCTAAGAACGTTTTTATTGATTTTTTTAAAGGTTGCTTCTCACACGCTTGCTACGCTGCAGAATGTATAGGCGTTATTTTATATGCATACGCACTGTCTGTAAAGTGTCCGTAGCAGCATGAATTAATGCTGCTGACGGACACGGACAAATGTTACGGACACTGACTCGGAAACGGACAGGGACAGTTCCGCACTACTATAAACTAGGCCTTACAGTAGATGCTAATTTGTATCAATCAACTTCTTATTTTGTATTTGGCATACTTTAAGGTGGTACTAACAAATGTGCAGTGGTTTTTAAATTTTTGAAAAAAATTAATTGATTCAAACTGTATTTTTTGAAAATAACGTCTGTAAAAAATTGATTTATATACACAAAATGACAAGTGAAGTAAGCGACATCATGTGAAAAATTTTTTGGAGCAAGCCAAGCCAACAAGCCAAACTACACAACAGGAGAATGGAATTTTAACAGTTTTGGCCACTTTTCTTAGCGCATGCGCCACGCATAAACACAAAAATAAATATGAATAAACTTTAGCAAATTTTCTAGACCCAAAATGAAAATTTTTTCAATTGCTTATATTTTTGCGCAGATATAGAACCCGAAAGTTGAGTGTGAATAGACACTTTTTACTTTGAAACCGTATATTTCATTATATAATTGACAAATCATAAAATCGTTCATTTTGGGTCTAGATAATTCACTTTTAAATATTTGTGCCATTTTTCGCATTTTTTTTATTCTTTAAACTCGTCAAAAAGTGGCCAGATTTGAAAGCGCTCAAAAAAGCCAAATTGGTATACTTTTAACACGTGCCATACAAATCATCTTTACAGTTGTACAATAAAACTTTGCTTAAATGTAGAAGAAAAGTAGCGCTTTCTAACGCTATAAAAACTATGATATAAAGTTAATTAGTTATTGAATACTATCCTGTTGAAAAACACTGCACATTCGTTAGTACCACCTTAACACCAGCTTGCTATTGTGCATCTAAAATTGGTCTCAGACTGCCGTTTTTAGAAAAGTCATATTTCAGAAGAGCCACCTTAAAACATTAATTTTAATTTAATTTACAATCATTTAGTGTTTTGTGAACACTTTTTTTGAACACGTTTAATGTCCTGCTACACGTAGTACGTACGCTACCTGTACGTTGAAAATGTGTGACGTTGGTACAAAAATTTGTGAAGTTGGCAGCGCATTTCTGGCGCAAATAAAACTAACAGGCACAAACAAAACTAAGCACGGCACAATGCTAACGCATTCATAACTAGTAATGTGACATTATTTTTAGACTTTGTGCCGTCAGCACTCAGCTGCACTGTCAACTTTACAAAGGTTGCAATGACACACAAAATTGCAGTCTAGCGCTCAAAATCAAACTCAAACTCAAAAAAAGCTAGAAATTTTTGTAGGAAAACGTAGAAAACGCCTGTTTATTAGTTTTTTGTTTTTGTATTGTTTTGTCTGCTAAATCGGCGCCTAGTAGTGTTTGCTGTATTCTCCTTTTGTGTTGTCGGGCTTGTCTTTTTGGCATTGTTCCAGAATGAATTTTAGCAAGGCTCCACATGTGTGAGTGTGCGTGTGTGTTTTCAAAAACACTCAAATATTGGCTCAAGTTTGGTTTTAGGCTTAGGCTTAGGCTTAGTCCGAGAGTTAATAACAAGCTTAGTGTGGGCTTAGGTTGAGGCTTAGGCTTGGTTTTTGAAATTTTGAAATTTATATGTTTGGTTAAATGCAGTTGGGGGCAGTGGCGTATCCAGGATTTCGTAAAGGGGGGGGGGCTGCAACCGGGGGGGGGGGGGATGCGGAGCAACCGTGAGCCACCTTACCTCGGGGGGCACAGGAAAATTATTTCTAGAAAAAAACCAGAAAAAAACTGGAAAAAATTATCTAGTTTTTTTCTGGTTTTTTCTAGTTTTTTCTAATTCTTCCTGACGAATATCTAGTTTTTTTCTGTTTCTTTCTGGTTTTTTTCTAATTTTTCTTTAACTTTTTTCTGACTATTTTCTGGTTTTTTTCTAACTGCCAGTCTCACGATCTAGTTTTTTTCTACTTTTTTCTGGTTTTTTTCTGACCCTATAGAGAATGTTTTCTAGCTTTTTTCTGGTTTTTTTTCTAGTTTTTTTCCAGCTGTTTTCTACGTTTTTTCTGGCTTTTTTTCTGGTTTTTTCTAGTTTTTTTCTGTTTTTTTTCTGATTTTTCACCAACCCTTTCGTGGACATTCTCAATTTTTTCAGAGTGTTCCCTGATGATTTTCTTTATTGTTCAGCCACGTTAATGCTCTTTAATATATACGTTTTCTGAAACTGAATTCTAGTTGTTTTTTGAGGGTGTCTAGTTGTTTTATGCACTGTTTCTAGTATGTATATGCTAGGTTTTTAATTTTTTTCCAGATTTTTTCTGTTTTTTTTAGTTATTTTCTAACTTTTTTCTGGTTTTTTTCTAGTTATTTTCTAACTTTTTTCTGTTTTTTTCTAATTATTTTCTAGTTATTTTCTAACTTTTTTCTGGCTTTTATCTAGTTATTTTCTAACTTTCTGGTTTTTTTCTAGTTATTTTCTAACTTTTTTCTGGTTTTTTTTTCTGGTTTTTTTCTAGTTATTTTCCAACTTTTTTATGATATTTTTCTAGTTATTTTCTAACTATTCTGGTTTTTTTCTAGTTATTTTCTAACTTTTTTCTGGTTTTTTTCTAGTTTTCTAACTTTTTTCTGGTTTTTTTTCTAGTTATTTTCTAGTTATTTTCTAACTTTTTTCTGATATTTCTCTAGTTATTTTCTAACTTTTTTCTGGTTCTTTTCTAGTTATTTAACTTTTTTCTGGTTTTTTTCTAGTTGAATAGTCTTACTGTATATAGTCAAAGGGAATAAAAATTACAAACTCAGCAGCATAAATACACGTATATATGTATATACAGACAAATGAATAGGTTGCAAAGCTGATAAAAATTTTGGTTGTTCACTTATTGACTTATTAAATTACAAAAAACGGTTAAAATTTTGTGGTATATATACATATACAAGACGATTGAATGACTTCAGCCCAAATATGCATTTTCTTAGTATACATATGTAATAGTTAAATGCATTAACAATACATTTTTTGCGCTTATTACGTTATAAACGGTGGACAAACACCGTCGCGTCTACCATTCTTGTATTTAAGTGGTACACAGCAGCTAAAGCCTGAATATTTCAAAAAATGCCAAATTTTGTTGAAACATCACCAAAACAGGTTTCGTAAGGCGTGTCGGGGTATAGGCCAAAACGACGTTTTACGGCCGAATTTTTTTAGCAAAAATTGTCAAACAAATTAGAGTTTTTTCCCGCAATATGGTTTTTTCCCCGCAATATGGTTTTTTCCCCGCACTAACTTTGGACAGTCACAGGGAAACCACACCGTTTTTCAGTGTTCTTGAGCTATAGAAGTATTGAGGAAAGGTAACTTGTTTGAAAAATGGGCCAAAACGTCTTTTGTGAAAAATTATAACAAGTCAAATATGTGGAAAATTTTGTCACTTTGCAATTTTTCACATGCAAAATTTTGATATTTCATTAAGAATGCTACAAGACTCAGAACTGCACAACAATTGGTGAGGTAAGTATAGTGGTGCGGGAAAAAAACCCTACGCGTTTTGCGGGGAAAAAACCCTAGTGCTTCCTGGACGAACCTTACGACATAGGACCTTTTTGAGTATGTAGGTGGAAAGCGCATCCCAAACTTGCTTACCACACCAATTTCTGTGCAGTTTTGAGGCCTGTAGCATTTTTTATAAAATTTCAAAATTTTGCATGTTGAAAAATTCCAAAGTGACAAAATTTTCCAAATTTTTGACTTGTCATAATTTTTCACAAAATCACTTTTGGCCAACGTTGTTTGCACTTTTCAAGAGAGTTACCTTTCCTCTATACTTCTGAAGCTCAAAAACAGTGATAAACGTTGTGGTTTACCTGTGACAGTTCAAAGTTTGTGCGGGGAAAAAATCCTATTGCGGGGAAAAGAACCCTATTTTGTTTGGCGATTTTTTTTTTGCTAAATTCACCCATTGTTGATTCAAAAGTTGACTGATCTGGGGTAAAAACATGTGTAGACTTCATTGAAACCATTTATTTGGCCACAAAACGTCGTTTTTTGTCGTTTTGGGATTTTGGCATCAAATTTTATGAGCAATTTTTTATGGCCCATACCCCGCCACCCCGTACGAAACCTGTTTTGGTGATGTTTCACCAAAATTTAGTATTTTTTGGAATATTTAGGCTTTAGCTGCTGCGTACCACCTAAATTTAAGAATGGTAGACGCGGGCGGTGTTTGGCCACCGTTTCTAACATAATAAGTGCAAAAAATCTATTTTTAATGCATTTAAATACTAAAAAAATGCATATTTGGGCAGAAGTCATTTCTGCCAAAAAGGGTCGATTTTTGAAGATTTATTGTGAGTCACATGGGTGTCGGTAAAACGGTTTTTTAGTCCATACTGCAGCCTAAGAGTTGTAGAACACGATAGAATTGAGTTTATACTCACTGCTAATAGAACAGCCGAAAAAAGTGGTACGTTTTGAGGTTTCGAGGCTTATTACTCAGAAACGTGAGTAGTTAGAATACATTTTATTAGTGCAACAGTTAGGCGAAAGATAGCCGTTATAACAGCCGCGAGCATTAATGGATCCGATTTATGTGGAGCGCAGGAGGACCCGAAAAGTTGAAAATAGGGTTTTTTACCCGCACCACTATAAGTTTCAGATGCGCTCTCGACCTGACCTATGTACATACTCAAAAAGGGCCTATGTTTAAAGATTCGACCAGGAAGCATATATATATAATACCATGATAAAATTATGTGACGTTTGGAGGGCGATAATTAGCAGCAAGATAGCCGTTGACTGATCCGATGGACGGTGTAGACTTCATTGAAACCATTTATTTGGCCACAAAACGTCGTTTTTTGTCGTTTTGGGATTTTGGCATGAAATTTTATGAGCAATTTTTTATGGCCCATACCCCGCCACCCCGTACGAAACCTGTTTTGGTGATGTTTCACCAAAATTTAGTATTTTTTGGAATATTTAGGCTTTAGCTGCTGCGTACCACCTAAATTTAAGAATGGTAGACGCGGGCGGTGTTTGGCCACCGTTTCTAAACTAAAAAAATGCATATTTGGGCAGAAGTCATTTCTGCCAAAAAGGGTCGATTTTTAAAGATTTATTGTGAGTCACATGGGTGTCGGTAAAACGGTTTTTTAGTCCATACTGCAGCCTAAGAGTTGTAGAACACGATAGAATTGAGTTTATACTCACTGCTAATAGAACAGCCGAAAAAAGTGGTACGTTTTGAGGTTTCGAGGCTTATTACTCAGAAACGTGAGTAGTTAGAATACATTTTATTAGTGCAACAGTTAGGCGAAAGATAGCCGTTATAACAGCCGCGAGCATTAATGGATCCGATTTATGTGGAGCGCAGGAGGACCCGAAAAGTTGAAAATAGGGTTTTTTACCCGCACCACTATAAGTTTCAGATGCGCTCTCGACCTGACCTATGTACATACTCAAAAAGGGCCTATGTTTAAAGATTCGACCAGGAAGCATATATATATAATACCATGATAAAATTATGTGACGTTTGGAGGGCGATAATTAGCAGCAAGATAGCCGTTGACTGATCCGATGGACGTATGTGGGCCAGAGGAAGACCTGAAAACATGAAAATATTTTTTTGCACGATTCGGAGGTTCGTTTTGAAACACTCATCTACCCGGTTTACATTCGATTTGGGAAAAATGTTTTCACCCGTAAAACGGTACGCACCTCATCTTAATAAAAGTAAAAAACCCATGGCCTCGATCTGATATCCCCCAAAATAACTGTCGCTGCTTTTAATGAACATATAAAAAGATTTAAACTCAGCAGAAAAAAGGAAGAAACACAAAAATACAATAAATTTAATGTACAATAATGAAGTTTTTTACTGATACTACAGGCATCAGGCTGCCTAAATGTCTCTAAAATGGCAACTAAAACCACAAAAAAATTTCACAATTTGTGTATAAAAATTCAAGAAAAACATGCTACGAAGCATCAGAAATGACGTTACGGCACTAAAAAACCCCAACTAGCTTCATATTTTGAAAATTTTTGCAGCTATAGCCCGGAATTTGTACTAAACCTTACTTGCGCTGTAAAGCCTCAATCAGCCTGATCCTGGTAGCTTCAGAAAAAGTTTTGTAACTTTTCAAAGCCTGAACCGATTTGCAAAATTTTTTCAGCATTTAGTAGCTTAGAAGTTGCTTTTTCAAGGGTAGCAGCAGGTTTTTATTTCGTTGAGTATTTTTGCCTGAATCCAATTTTGCGCAAAATTTTTCAGGTAAAGTTTAATTTTTGGACAAAGTTGGATTTTCAGCTAAAGCTTACATCCTACAAACTTCTAACCTGGCCTATTCGAAAGAGCGTTCAATTTTGACCCCCCCTGGGTTTAGGGGATATAGGGGGACTCCGGATCATTAGTCGAAAAAATGCCGTTCTTCCGACTTATTCCACCCCTAAGGGTTTTAACACCAATAATTTCACTCTAGATTTTTATTAAAAGGGGCGACAGCTATTTGGGGGCTAGAGATCAGATTGGGGGCTTGGCTGACAATGAGGGTTCTATATTTTTATTAAAAGATGGGGTAGGAAGCGATTTATGGGCAAAAAAAATCCCCCCCCCCGCCGAACCTTGACCGTTTTCCTGATATGGGGCCCGCATCGCTGAGGGGGGGGGCCTGGTCCCCCGCCCCCCCCCACCCCCTGGCTACGCCACTGGCGGTCCCTGCTTGATGTGGATCCATAATCTGTTATTTTTGGTAGTTTATGCTGGTACCGATTATAGATTTATTTACACTATGAATCCTTCTATTAATATGCTTTTCTCAAATTAAAAATGTGTGAATAAACTTTTCAGCTTTCATATATTCGGTAGCGTATTTATATTCAGTGGCGTATTTAGGGTTGCACAGGAAAACATTCCGGAAATTTCCCGGAAATTAAAAAATTTCAGTTTTTTTCCGGAAAATTTCCGGGTTTTTTTCGAATCGAGAAAATCTGGAAATTAATTTTTCCGGACCATTTCCGGGCTTTTTCCGGAAAATTTCTGGGATTTTTCCGGAAAATTTCTGGGTTCACGTTCCGGGCTTACATACAGGCTTAGGCTTAGGCTAATGCCGAGCGTTTAGAAATCCCTGAGATTTAATTAACTCGCGATCCAAAAAATAAAATATGGGTTCTTGAAGTAATAATTCTTCCCCCAAGGTGCTCTACTCAGAAAAAGGTCCATTATTTTCTGCCTAAACTGCATTTCACTCCAAATTTAAAGAACGCTTATTCTGATAGGCTAGATTAGATCATAGAAGTTTGTAATGGTCAATGTTCTGCGGGGAAGAAAAGTTTTTTGCCCATAAATCGCTTCCTACCCCATCTTTTAATAAAAATATAGAGCCCCCATCGTCAGCCAAGCCCACAGTCTGATCTAAAGCCCCCAAAATAGCTGTCGAAACCCCGCTGTGATTTTTTGGAGATCTGGCTCCCTAAATTTTGAGCCCTCAGTGAGAAATATTTTCGTATTTTTCTCTGAAGCCCGACCCTTAGTCTTAGACCTCGTGTATATATAATATGTACGATCTTGATGTTTGTTAATTTTTGCTTTAGCTCCTGTGATCTTGTCATGCCTAGTGAAACATCTGGCAGTAGTCAGCTGCCGTTAGGACTTCAGAGATATAAAAATAAAGGAATTTCCAGTTTTGAAGAACTCAGAAGGCGCAGAGAGGAAGAAGGCGTTCAGCTGCGAAAACAGAAACGCGATGAACAGGTTGGCGTCATGCATATAGTTTGCTGAATTTGTGATTGTCGGGCGTATTACTTATGTATACACGGGGTCTAGGGGACGGGGGTAAGGTGGGTTTTAAGGGGGCTTGGAGTTTGAACTCATGAAGAGCAAACTTTCCCCTAACGAAGCACTGTATAAATGCCATATCAGATCACCTTGTCAACGGTGATACATGTGCGTAGTATATATTATTACCCGTAGTTTTCTTTTTATGTACTGAGAGTGAGTGGGATGTTCGAGGAGTGTCTTCCCATGTTAAAAAAAAACAAACAGGGAAATAAGTTTCTATAAAACGGGGTGCGTTAGTTAGTATAGCGTGCAAAATTAATTGCTAACTTATACTATCGATTAGAGTGCATTGCGACTTCTGCCATACCTAGCCCAAACACTGACGGCTCATCAGTGGAGCAGTGTTGGGATAGTGATTTATTTAGGGGTACTTTTTTAAATAAAAACTAAAATGAAAAAATATTGAGTTTACGATATTTAAAATGGAAAAAAAGGGAATAAAAGTGGTTTCGCCGCCGGTCGCCTCAGACTAAGTGATGTTAGTTCCATGTCATGCAGAGATCAGAACAAATTTTTCCAAACACTAATTCCATTATGTGAGTTTATGTACTTACAGACATTCTTGTTAGCGGTAGTAAGAAAAGTCCGTCTCAATCCACGAAACGAATAACCCTTATCTTTAAGTATATGAATCAGAGATTTAGTGTGTTGTAGAAAGGTTTGTGAGTTTCTACATAAGTTAGAGAAGTGCATAATTTCATTACTAAAGACATTGTAGCAACACATGCTGGAAATATTACTATTAATCTCAGGATAGTAAATGGCTTTGAAATGAAAGTTTTTCCGTTTATCGAATAAGTCCGTTTCGAATTTATTATTTTTAGTATTAATATTTATATCCTGCATGTCTGCTACATATGGTGTAGAGTTAACAAGATTAAGTTCTAGGCTACGAGGGTATATATCCTTATATAATGTATGAAAGATACCATCATCATTGAGAACCGTAATATCGTCGATGTATCTGTATACATGCTTTAATGCGTTAAGAACATTGCGTTGTTTGTTAGACGTGACTTTTTTGATGTATTTGAACTCGTACCTATACATATTCATCTATACAATTTCTTTTTTAGCTAGCTAAAAGACGCAACGTTTCCATTTTAACGGAAGACGAAATCAACGAGAATCACATACTTCCTGATTCTTCGGACGACACTGGCAAGGTAAATTGCAAATTTCTTTTCGGTATCATTGTTTAGTTTTTACATTTTTTTTAGTGTTTAGTTAAGTTTGCATTTTTTTCTATGGCCTAAAGCTGTCTGTTTATATGTTTTCCTCATACATATTCCGTAAATTGTACGTATATAGCCGCGAAGCAGTGAAAAGTCGATGAAAGTAAGAAACTGGTATATAATAAATTTTTGATACTTTTACAGGATGTCATATCTCCAGACCTCGTAAGTGATTTCCTCTCAGATAATCCCCAGAAGCGCTACCTGGCCACGCAAAAGTTCAGAAAAATCCTGTCGAAAGGTGTGTAATATACGTCGATTCATACACGCTCTGTTTCTGTCACACACCGTACATGCATCTATATTACATATGAGATATATGATATATATGATATATATATATGATATATATGATATATATATTATATATGATATATGTCATATGATATATATGATATATGATATATGTAGTGATATTATTAATTGCTTGTAAAAATTTCCCTATGCAGTTTGTTTGTTTAGAATATTGTAGCCTGTATAGTGTATATATATATATATATATATATATATATATATATATATATATATAATATAGTTAGTATATATTTTTTCTCTTTATGCCAAGTTATTCAATTTCGTTGCCTGATTTGGTTTTTACCGAAATTCAAAAATGATATTGTCTTATTATATCTTATTATTCTTATGTCTTATGTCTTATTATTATATAAATCAGGGTTTTTTTTTCAAAATCGGATTTCATCATTCTGGCGTCATTTTTAAATTCCTGTCGTCATTTTTATTTTTCGTTCGTCAAAATTAAATTATGGCTTTACAGCACCGTTGCGCTGCAGCAATATTGCTAGTTACATTACCTTACATTTTTATGAAAATTAAGCGGTTTTTTTACCTAGTTTTGTCCAAAATTTGTTCGAATCTGTGTTTTTTGGCCAAGAAAACATGTAAATTACTAAACTAAATTACGATTTTTTGGACAGGGGGGTCAAAATTAAGTAGACCGATGGGATGGTGGGGGGCTTGTCCCGGATTTTTCAAATTTTAGAGGGTCTTGTCCGACATATTGGGGTTGGGGACTTGAACTCATAACGGCCTAAAAATGGGAATTTTTTTCAAAATTTGTATATACATTTTTCGCTTTTTGATCATTTTTAAAGCAATCAGGGGCAAATTTTGAGTTTCCTGGCACCTTTTTTAACTATGAGGAGGGTTTGCATGTCCCGGAATCTTAAGTCTAGGGGGAGCTTGCCCCTCAGACCCCGCTGTACGTCTATGTGCCGAAGATTTCGGTCAAATAAAGTAGAAAGAATTCGGAGAGGGCATGACCTTGCTTTAGATTTCTTGTAACAATAAAGGGAAACGTAGGAAAGGTAGCATAGGAAATTTGTTTAATTTTGGACATAATTTGGTGAATTGGAGTTATAAAAAGATTTTCCTCCTTATTTATTTCTTATCGGTATTTATCTTTTATCTACCGAATACCATTTAGCAAATTGGCTAAAACGACCAAAAAAGTTTTAGCAGACTCTCAAAAATTTTCGCCAATGCTAACGTTTTGGCCCAGCAAAAAAGGCAGAATTTAACATAATAATTTGCCGATAACAAACTAGCAGATTGTGCGAACATCATACTATTTTTGGCCGACCGAAAACATCAGAGCTAACATTTTTGAGCTCATAATACCCAAAACATTAAGCCACAATATGCAGGGGTCTAAAAGCGACAACCCTCAAAAACAAAAATGGAGAATTTTTCACTTTTTAGGCCAAACTTGGTCAAATGAAGACGTATCAGAAATTTTTTCGAGCCGAGAAATTAATTATAATTCTAGGGTTTGGCGATGTCGCGCCAACCCTGATAAATGCAAATCCCGTCAGAAGCAGAACGTCACATCAGATAGTGCACTAGATAGGTATATAAATGTACGCGTGTACACACGCAGAGGCTTTGATGAAAGTTAATAACGAAGACGAGTAAGCCACCAAGTTGCAGGGGTCTGGGGGCGGCAGCCCCTAGAAAAAATAGGAGATTTTTTCAATTTTTAGGCCGAATTTGGTCAAATCAGCGTCAATATTTGCTCAAAACCTTTCATCAAAGCTTCGTCATTTTTATTTTCTGAACGTCATTTTTAAGTTTCATTTCTGCAAATGACGCCATTTTTGACTAAAAAAAACCCCTGATATAAATGTACATTTTTGTCTCATGTTCATTGTCAAAACTCTGCTGCAGATCCAATCCCTCCAGTGGACGCTGTCATACAAACTGGCCTTGTACCCAAGCTTGTCGAGTGCTTACGGCACGAAGAAGACAGTCGCTTACAGGTTTGCTGTAATAAATAGCTTTACTGACGAGCTAGCTGAATCTGTGGTATTCTTTGGTTAATAACACAATGTAAAAAAACTTACATTGCATTTAGTTAGTAAACTACTGTAAAAAAGTACATTTCTTGACTCGCGCCTTATGATAATCCGTAGCACGTATTACGTACATATTGTGACGTCGACGTGCTGTATTTAGTGTTAATTTTCAAGCTTTTATCACAACCTTTATAGCTCATTTTTGAATGAGCGAGTGCCACGGCTCAATTCATATCTACAGCCTTGCATATGTCCATTCAGCTGGTAAATATACGAAATTATCACGCCATAATATGATGGCGATGGCATTGTTTTTAGTTCGAGGCGGCCTGGGCCCTGACCAACATAGCCAGTGGCACCGACACGCACACCCGCATTGTGGTGGAAGCCGGTGCTGTGCCTATCTTCATCAGCCTTCTTTCCTCGCCCAGTGATGACGTTCGAGAACAAGTAAGCCATGCATAGGACGGTATTGGGATAGTGTCTTCACTTGCATTTGAGTGGACCCTGGCAGAACAACAAATCTCGGATGATTAGGTTTAGTTATTTTAGGAATAATTATGGTGATATTTTTGCAGGCAGTCTGGGCTCTTGGGAACATAGCTGGTGATGGTCCTCAATTTCGTGACTTTGTGCTTGACTGTGGTGTCCTGGAGCCATTAATAAAGTTTGTTGACAATTTGTAGTTGGCTGGTATTCTTAGAACAACATTAGTAGCTTTATTAGTAGCATATCAGTTTTATAGTATTATTGTTACATTATAGAAGCATAACTTTTTAATAGAGGCAGATTAAAATAAT
>JASANF010014619.1:0-19008 GCA_030248245.1 Trissonchulus sp. WLG1_4 | reverse complement strand
GTCCGAAAAAATTTCCGATACCTCTACAATTGACAAAATTTGGACTCAAAATTAAAAAATTATCCAATTTTTTTCCTGGAGGTTGCCGCCCCCAGGCCCTTGCAACTTCATAACTAAATATTCCCTTTTATTATTTTACATCAATGCCTATGCCTGTGTACATGCGTACATTATGGTGTGTTTACACTGTAATGCAACCTTCGAAACTTCGAACCCTTTCCTTAAGGTGGCGCTCTGAATAACCGACTTTGGGCGATAAACTTTTTCACGTAAGTTTTTGTTAATAAACTCAAGAAGAAAAGTTGTTGCAAATTAAATTAGCTTCATTTGATGTATATAACGTCCAATTTGGTTCAACTTGAAATTTTAACCTATTTTTCAATGGGAAAAAATCTTCAAATCGATATACCAAAAAATTCTATATGGCTTTTTGTACTTTTTGAAGCAGTTTTTTGTAGCTAATTGCTAGTTGCAACTTTTCAAAAAGTCGTTTATGTAGGCAAACCTTTCTAAAAAAATTTCCAAAATACGTTGACCAATATTGACAAAAATGCACTATTTTTCAAACTAATTTTTCGTTAGCTACTTTTTGGCTTCCGAAACTTTTCTCAACGGATTTTAGTACAGAAAAATTAGCTCTATTTTTTGGAAAATACGTATGTGTAGGCAAATTTCAGGTTTCTGAAAATGGGCTATAGCGTACATTTTTTTTAAGATTACTATCAGCTGCGAAAACCGATCCGTTTGAAACTTTGCAGACTGTTAAAGCAGACGTTTATGGAGGTGCCGAACTTCTTGAATTGTAATTATTATAATTTGGCTCAATATGATAGGCTTTTTAAAACGTCACTTTTAATAGAAATTAAAATAACTAAAAATTTGTCGCCGGTAACGAAAATTCGACAAAAATGGCACCTCGGCAAGATAATTGTCTTTAATTTAAGCTATAGATTGTTAAATTTAGTTGAGGCACCATTGAGCTACGTCATTTCAAAAATTAGTCAAATTTTTCAAAATTTCAATTTTGATGCAGTCATAAAATTTGCTAAAATGTTCCGAGACTCATAAAACTTTGCAAAAATGCTTGCCTGGTGTTCATCTTGATTAAACTTAAGCAAAAAAGTTCGTATCAGCAAGAAACAAAAAAAATATAGCAATTTGAATTATTGGAAGTTACTCAGAGCGCCCCCTTAAGGTGGCGCTCCAAATAACTGACTTTGGGCAGTAAAAGTTTTCAGTCAAGTTTTCAGGTCTTTGTTCTTGAAGAAAGGTTGTTCAGCAGTGAATTAGCTTTCGTTTGACATACATAACATGTAGTTTTGTTGAAATTAATTTTTTACCTGCATTTTGATACGGCAAAATCTTCAAATCGATTTTCCAAACAATTGTATATGGCTTTTGTTACTTTTGATAACGGTTTTCCGCAGATAATAGGTGACTGCAATTTTTTAAAAAATCGTTTGTGTAGGCAAAGATTTGTAAAAAAAATTTCAAATTACGTTGAGCGATATTGACAAAAATGCACTTTTCAAGCAAAGTACTCACAGCGATAATGATAAATTGTGAAGAATTTAGACACTTATTTTAAAATCAAAAGAAAAACGAACCTTCATTTTTCATTTTTCTTATTTGTGGCAAAAAATTGTACGTTAAAACATTACATGAATTTCACAAGCTGGCCAATCTGATATCTGGCTTGATTTTCTGAACTTTTATGTCTCTATTGTGTGATGTCTGGCTCACATATGGTGATTGGTTCAAAATATTGGTTGATATTGGTAGTCTGGTGTCTGGCAGTATTTATTTGATACCATATGGCACTTCACTAGCTTCTCAGTGAACGTACAATTTCAAAGCAAAAAGCTCTCGTTTTGCAACCTATGAGCAAAACTGCTTTGGCGACACTACCACCTTAACTGAAAAAATTTCCAATACGTCTCCAGTTGACCAAAATGAACCTAAATTGAAAATTCTCCACAATTCTTCTCCTTTTTCGTTTAATATGGTAATGCAATGCTTGGTTGCGTCCACAAAAAATTCCGAAGCGTCTCCAATTGACAAAATTTGGCCTGAAAATAAAAAAATTCTCCAAGACCCCTTGCGACGTATATATATAGTACTTTTTGTGTTTCTTTTATTAAAACTTCTTTATGTGTGACAGAGTATCTACATTATGTTGCATCTACTTATGCAATACGCTAGCAGATGCGGGTCTTCCCTTTGGTTTTAATTTCTTTGCTGCAGAAAATTTCTGATGCATCTAATTTTGTTTTCTAAGCTCAAATTTGCGCAAACTTACCCGCAAGTGTTCCAATAATTGCTTTTCTATGCAAGTTTGTGCATAAAAAGTTTAAAAAAGCTCTAGCTTCTGGGGGCTGCCGCCCCCAGACCACCGCAGCCATTATAGGTGAATTTTGTGTTTCATTTACTAGCGCGGCTAAAAGTTTTGGCTGTACCCCCTTGCAAACAATTAGTGCACATTGCATCTGTAACAGTGTCTCTCCCGATGAAAAATAACTACATAAATAACTACTAAATAAGCTTCATCTTTTAGGACAAACCTTGGTCCTTTTGGACGAAGCTTCGTCTTTTTCTGGTAACGAATGTTCGTTAGTAGTAACGAATTGGAAACTTTTTTTGCAAGTACTGTAAGTCATGAAACTAGCAAAAAATATCTAAGTCAAAAACATAATTACGGTAGGTTCGAGATTACGGTAAAATGACATACCTAAGTTACTGCTACAGTAAGAAAGATTGCGGTAAGCAAACTCCGCCTAAAACCACCGTAGCAGTTACTGCAGGGTACGGTAGACGCAGTCATGCGCTACATGATCTTTAGATGCATGGGAATATTAGTTGAAATACCAGAAACAAACTGGTTAAGAACACAAAAAATATCATAATTTGGTTTTTTGGGTTTTTTTTTTTTATTTTGTTTATTTGTTTTTTTTTGTTTTTTTTTTTTATTGTTTTTTTTTTTGTTTTTTTTTTTTGTTGTGGTGTTTGTTTTTTTTTTTTTTGTGTGTTTTCTGGTGGGTTGTTCTGGAAACTGGTTATTCTCAGGATTTTGGAATCACAAGTCTGAGAATCAGAACGTAAAACTCTGCAAAAACTAAGATTGTTGGAGCCGCATAAAAAGTGGCCAAAATTGATTGGCCAAACAATCCAAGTTCTGATTGCTGATTGGCTAAAAAGATTAAGCCAATCAAGTTAATGAGAAAGCAAAAGCGGTTATATGAACCGCGCCCAGCTTCAAATCAGTTAGTTCTCCTCAGCTCTCGGCTCACTGCTACAGCTTGTTCTTCCAGTCCACTTCCCTTTCCCCTTTTACCAAACCAGCCCCTGGTAGAGGTGTGAACCAACGTCGAGCCTACTCTACTCTGTTGCCAACTTGTGCGTTAAATAAAAAAAACTGTAAGTTGTGTTCTTGTGTATCATTCGGTGCTAAGTTAAGTCAAGCTTAAGTCACAACGCAATGTACGAACCTGGTGAAGTACAGCCATGGGCTGCGACGGTACCAGTGTAATCGGGTGTTTGGCCCTAGAGGGTCAGTATAAAGTGCACTCAAGTCTGAATACCCGGTTACATTCTGGCGCCGTGACCAGGATCTTAAAATTTTAAAATTCGAAAATTTAGCTTCAAAAATTTCTACCGCAAAGTCTGTCAAGTTTGACATCCCCGAGTCACCGAGCTCACAGACTGGTTCAAATAGCGATAGCTCACACGCAAGCGCTGTCACTAGTGTTGTGGAGAACTCCGGCCGCAGGTCCAGTATTTTTGAGGACCCTCACGTTTCATTTGTTTTCGACTATTCGTAAATTCACCCACTTATTTCCGACCCGCAGAAGAGTACTTTGCTATGGCTAAGGTTGAAGAAAGAAAGAATTGGTTAATCAACCCTTTGCAAATACCAATTTAAGGGGGAAGCTACTGAGGACTTTGATGAATTTCTGGGAATAGTTAACCGAATATGACTAGTGAATGATTGGGCGCCCGATGAACGGGCTAAGCTACTGCTTGCTTTCCTACAGGGGCATGCAGCCGATGTGTGAGAATTTCTGTCCACAGGAATACAGTCGTCTTGGGACGCTGTGACGGAAGCTATGAGTGATATTTTAGCGAAAAGGGCTGTAAGCCTACTAAGTTCGAAACTGCACCGGCGTGTACAAAGGCCGGGGGAAACTGTTGAAGAATATGCCAGGGCCATTCAGAAGTTGGCCAAGAAGGCATATGGAAAAAATATTAAGGGAACAGTACGTGACAAATTAGTTAAAGGAGTTTTTGTAAATGGGCTCAATAGGAGCATAAGACGTTTTGTTTTGTCCTCGAGACCTGAGAATTTTGATGACGCTGCAGTGCGCGCGAAGGAGCAGGAGGGTCGACTCCATGGATCAGGAAGGGAGTCGAACTGCTTGCGCCGTAAGGTTTGATGTACCCCCTAAAAGAGCCGAAGAACCGACGGTTCTTGATGTAGTACATGAGCAAGCAAAGATTAATGAGAAACTTTTTGATAAATTGTTGCAAAGACTAAATGCCATGGAAGCAGCTGGGCGGTATAAACCACCAGCGAGAAACTCTCAGTCTCCGGACCGTGGGTCTGGAGGACCCAAAACCGAAAAACAATTGATGGGCGACCTATATGTAATGCGTGTGGCAAGCCAGGTCACATTGCAGTGAGGTACAATAGTCGAAACAACTATGGGGCTGATTCACGCCGTCCAGGCTTGAACCCGACGCCACAGCGGTTACAAATTTCAGGTCAAAACCCTAATCGTAATGCATCGCCAAGTAGAGGCAACTTTCCACCACCCCAAGATCAACGTGTGCGTCATCTGTACACAACATTAACTCACCACCCGAAGGCCAGGAAGCTGATCCAACTTCTTTGAAAGAACAAAACCGTAGGCTGGTAGAACGTTTGCTGGAAGCCCACCGGGAAAAAAAAATTCAGAAAGGTCTAACATGGTCAGGGAAGACGCGCTAGTCCTTCCTGCCGAAGCAGGCTTGATGTGGTATGGCCCGGATTTTATGATTTTGATAGCTTAACACAGTGCTAGCGTTAAAGTGTTATTGTGCATAGTGTGTTTTACACGTCTTTTATTCCATCTTTGCATTTGTCACAACGATAATGCCTTGTAATTCAATGAAATGCTGCTTTCGTGGTTGTTCAGAAGGTAAATCGAAAATGCAAAAATTTGACAAAAAGTAATCCACTAGGAATCGACGATATCACCTCAAGGTTACGCAACAACCAAGCTCACCACTCGGCTACACATATCCGCGAATATCTGATGCTTCACGTTAATAATCAAAGGGTAATTCAATCTGAAATCGACAATACAGTACTATTACCTGCTTCCAACGTAAAGCAACAGCTACACATTACAGACAAAATAAATTTACGAATGTTTATTTACCATCCTCTCGACTACAGAGTTGCTGGAAAAAACACAAGTCGATCTCAACCTGAGAAGGTAGAGCGGACTACCGTGGCTAAACAGCAGGCGTATTAAAGACAAATTACATTCGTGCGTGTAGGTGTGTGCGTGTAGCGCCTGGATGTGGGGGGCCACTCAGTAATCCGAGGTTCACGCATGGAGAGCGGAAGGCCAGGTTTTGCTGGCTATCCCGTGTCGCCCACCCCAGCCATCTGGGTCCTAGCATACGTTTACAAACGGGCGTGATGTATAGTGTTTAACTTCCCGTGTTTCTATTTTGTGACGAGTGTCTGGAGTAGGTTTGTTTTGGGTAACAGATGGAGAGTAATATTTCTGTAACAAACTTAGTGAAAAACTGGCTACACCCGGTTAGTGTTTGCGTGCGTGTGTTAGGGGCCCATCCAGTGGCTGGTGCACCTCCCCGCAAGCCGGTCGGCCTTGGCGCAGACAAGCATTTTGCTCAGAGGGGGAATTCCCTGGTATTTCTGTATCTTATTTTACCTTGACTTACGATTTGCTTTTTCTGTTCTTGCAGGTATACACATTGAGGATGTATGACGCAAGTGACTGAAAATAGACTTATGTTGTAGCTGTAATTAAGTTTGTAGAAGTGTAAGGACTTACCGATCGGATACAGGGTGTTTTAGGGACCTTTTATATTTATGTGTTGTCGTGTCTTTCGTCTTTTCCATTTTTTATAAGCATAGAGTACATGTATTCTTATTATGTTATTTCGGTCTCTGTTGGGACATCATACGTATGTCCTTAGAGAATAACGCTAAAAAAGTGGGGTTTGAATCTGGTTTGCGTACTCATTTTTTCTACTTTTAGCAAAGTAAAAGAATCTATTGTCGGCCATCAGCTCGTTGAAAGTCCTCTGTGGAAAGAAAAGTGACAGCATGTGAGAAAACAATGGCAGTACAGAGAGTATTAGTTCCAAACATTGAAAAGGCATACATTGACAAATGTTTATTTGTTAAAGCTGGCCTCCATGGCCTTCGGAAGATATGATTGGTTCACATGGGTCCGACAGTGGGAGAATATATGTGGTCTTAACGGTTGGGCGTTATAGTATAATTTACAATTGGTTAGTATATAGAAAACATAACACGGCAACGAGCATCGGACTATTTTAAACATATTAAAGCATAGGGCGCGGTAAGGCATGAAAACTTACCTGGTCTATTGGTGGGTATCTGCTATTTGGTGCCACTACGTTCATCCTCAGGATTGCCGGGTACTTACCTGTGTCGGTATCTGGTAGATTTATAAGAGCAACATTTAATGAGTTGAGGAGTGTAGTCAACTATTGAAAATTATTAACAGGAAGAATACAGATACGCCTATTTGCTGTCAGCGGTGTTTTAAATCACATAGAGTGTTGACATTATTTCAACAGAGTTTTGAATAGTTGAGAGGATGGTAAAAAATTTTACACGGGAAGTTAAGGGCGTTGAAATAAACATGTATCAGGACAACAAATATGCAAAGGAGCTTATATTTAAGTGATAAGCACATGAACCATGAGAAGAATTCACAGATCAAAGGACCCCCAACTTGACAGGGAGACCTGCACAATGGGTTTGCATTTCACAAGACCTGCAAAGCCAAAATGCTTCGTGAAGGAACCGACTTGCTCCCCAATTTACGAATGTAATTTTATCTGTAAACATGGAAGTTCAATATGATTTTTCTTCACATAACAACCTTCAAACGTTCAATTGCCAATAGCTTTTGATTGAAATTTTGCAGTTTATTTGGTTGCAAAAGGAGACGCTTATTTTAGGTACTATGAAGAGTAGTACTATGTAAACTAAGAGGGAACACTATCGCTGGCCCAACAGGTTTACGATGGCCTCTGGCCAATGTACTTAAAAATAAATGCTTACTTGTTCAACTATTCGAGACAAATGAAATACCGACAAAAAAATGGAGTGGATTGCAAAGAATGTAAGCGGTGTTGCATTTTGGCATGCTTTGTCGTAGGGTTGGGCACGGTTACACGGTACGAACCGTGTACACGCGGTAAGGGTAGCGTGTAAGCTTAGCGTGTACATGGTTAGGGGTCACTATCCGCGGTTACTTAGTCGTTACAGCGTGTACACGTTAAGAACCAGTAACCGCGGATACTGTAACCGTTTACTCTAAACGGATAGTGTAACCGGTTACTCTAAACGGTTACTCTAAACGGATAGTGTAACCGGTTACACTATCCGTTTTCCGACTTCGTGTACTCGTTAAGAAAAATGTTCGTTTGGCTGCTGGATTTTATGCAAAGCCTACAACTGTGCGCAAGTGATTTGCCTGTGTGATACTTAATATACGCATGTGTGTGCAAGCTATATTCTTCAAGATATATAAAGGCATTTATACTGACAGCTTAGCATTGTCCCAGTAGCTCAATGGTAGCTTGCTGGTCTGCAGATATAGAGATGGGTGGTTCGTATCTTCCCTGAGTCATTCCTCTGAGCTGATGCTGTTTAGTAATGATCCCCCTCTGCTTCTTGACGTTTAGTAACTGTGTAACAGTTTAGTAACCGTGTAACCGGTTAGTAACCGTGTAACCGTTTAGTAACCGTGTAACCGTTACTAACCGTGTAACCGTGTAAACGGTTACACGGATACTTAGCGTGTAAACGGTTACACGGTTACACGGATAATTAGCGTGTACACGCGGATAATAGCAGTAACCGTTAGTTAGCGTGTACATGCGGTTACTAGCCTTCGAAACTAACCGTGTACACGGATAGTGATTTTGTAACCGTGCCCAGCCCTACTTTGTAGTCCACAATAACAATAAATGTAGTCCATACTTGTCCGTAAGGCTGTCCGTTTGTCCACAGGAAATTTTTTGATACTAACTTTGAAGCACGATTTTGCATGGTTGTGACATATAGGGACAAGCATTGAACGCCCTAACGGACAAGTATTTGACCCTTTGGACGGGATGTGTGTATGCTCTGCTTTTTTTGTCCGTTTTGAATGTGCACTTGAAATTTTTTGTGGTCATTGCGTCCTAGTTGTGGTAGGATTTAGGATGTAGCCTTTTTGGATTACATAATTTTGTTCGTCATTGGTGTGTGCGCGCATGTGTGTTGAGGTAGCGCCAAATGAAGACAGCAGCGACATTTTTTGTCAGACTTTAAAAAAACTAGTAACTTCACAATTGATTTTCAAACTACCAACTTTACCGGTATAGCTGAGATCATAAAATTATCCCAGCGCGACAACTATGTAATACCCTATTGCTAGCTATGCAAAGAGTGACAGTGCTTGTGTGTAGACTGTGGTAATTCAATGGCAGTTATTCCATGTAAGTTTAGTCACGTCAAGGATCAAGTATTGGGACAGTTTTTTGGGGGCAGGGGGTTTATGTGGGGCTTCATTTTTAACGCCCCATTTTGATCATCCCAGAATTTGCCGATGTGACCCAGAATTTTCTCCAGATTTTCTCAGCTCAAGGTCAAAGCGAATTAGGATCAGATAAATCGCTCATCCTTGCTCGTAAGCATGTTCGTTTATCTGTAAGCAAGATTTTTGATAAAACTGCAACGAAACAAAACGAAACGAAAACGAAAAAGTTTTTTTAGAAGTTACACAATACAGAGTGTACGGTAGATATAATAAACATATAAGTATCAAGAAAAACCAAACAAAAAAGCAAAGTTGCATATGAACTATATAAAAAAAACAGATAACAAAGACAAATGCAGAAACTATTTAGCTAAAGACTTTCAAGCATTTGCGTAGATTTTCACGATAACTGTGTAAAAATATTCTAAAAATATTTACGTTTTTACTTTTAACAATATTCTCTGGTATAGATTCCATTTCAATTATAATATAACCATTGATAATTTTATAAACTAAAACCAGGTCCTTTCATATACGTCTCAATTCCAAAGAGTCTAGACCTAAAATTTCTAGTCTTTTATTATAAGTTAGATCCTTCATATGACTAAAACCTTTGTAAACTCCCGTTGGACTTTTTCAAACATTTGTATATCTTGTAAGTATCCAGGTGACCAGTTTTCAGAAGCATATTCCACTAACGGTCTAATATATATGGTATACAATGGCTATTTTGTATTAACATCTCACGAAACAGTAGCACTTAATAACCTCCTTAGAACATTTAAGGCTTTCTTAGTGATAACAGCACAACGCTCCAAAAACTTTAGATTATAAGATATTAATACTTCTAAATCCTCAGCACTAATAACCGATTCTAGATTGCAGTCATGTAAGTAGTAGGTATGTCGAGGGTTTGAGTTTCCAATGTGCATTTTGCATTTGTTATATCAAGAGTACATAATAGTGTCTCACTTTTTATAGAAGCGACCTTCGCTTCTGATTGGCTAGACGCCTGTGCACGTGCTCCAAGTAGCACGCAGGCGGCCTCACGGGCTATTGCCTGAAATTTGTCAAAAACACATTTAACTTACCAGTTAACATCATATTCAGCACATACTAGCAATAATCGCTGAAAACGGTGATAAAACTATCGGCAAAATATAACTTTTGGCAAAAAAAACAAAAAACCCCCAACCCGACCGATCATGGCAAAATGTAACAATGAAATGGCTGTAATGGCGGCCAGTGTGTTGATTGGAGCACGTGAGGCCGCCTAGGTGCTGATTGGAGCACGTGCATAGGCGTTCAGCCAATCAGAAGCAAAGGTCGCTTCTATAAAGAGTGAGACACTATTATGTACTCTTGATATAACAAAAACAGTATGGGGCCACACACGGAACCTTACGGTACCTCACTATTTACATGTGACCGATCTAAAAAGCAATCATTTATTTTTACTTTTTGTCTTCTGTTATAAATAAAAACACTAATCAACTTTACTAAATAGTTTGGAAAACTAAAGTGTAGTAGTTTCTATATGGTACCGATTTGAAGGCTTTTTGGAAATCACAGGCTACATCGACAGGTATATTAGAGTCAAGGCTTGAGGACCATTGGTTTAAAACCGTAATAAAACTAGTAACAGTTGATCTGCCTTTGAGAAAACCATGTTGCTCATTGGGAAAAAAAATTTTATTTAGAGCAAAGGTTTTTGTTTGCTGCATTAAGAAACGATCTAAAGGTCTTACTGCACCACAAGTAATGCTAATATCCCTGTAATTTTTCTGTTGTGCCACAGCCCAACAGGTCTTTAATTTTGATTTTGGACAATAACACTGAGCTTGTGTTCACCTTTTGTCAGTTGGTTTGTGTAACCTGTGCTTCAGTCAGCGAGGGCGTCACATGTGGTTTGCAGTGTTTTCTACGTTAGTTTGAGTGGGTTCAGTGTTAATTTACATGGGCAGTGAAAACATCTACTTTAAATGGAATACCATCAGAGATTATGGAACGCAAAAAAGTGAAGGACGGAATCGAACTCTTTGGCATCAGGTTTTAACTTTAACGCGCTACCGTCTAAGCCAACCAGCTCTCATAGGAGTTTGAATAAATGTGTTGTTACCAATAATTCACTATCGTTGATTTTGTTGTGACAGTTTGAGGATTTGTGTGATCAATCATTATTACTGAACAGAAATTGTGATATTAAACTTAAAAACTTAAATTGCGAATAGAATTCAAAATATATTTTTTACAACGAAAAAATTTTCTATATATGTTAACCTTAACATTGAACGAAAACTACAAACTGAGCATCAGATTTTTTACGCGGCCCCCGGGGCCGCGTATATACTATATTCAGAATCTCAAATTTCTATGTAATTTCTGGTAGGTCGATTTTCCTACGTTAAATTACACTGGTTGGGGAGGTAGGTCGCTCTCACTGTTTAAATGCAATTTCGCAAGACAGAAAGAAGGACTCCGCGAAATCAAAACAGTGAGCCCGGGGTGATTTGAACCACCGACCTTCTGATTTGTATCAGATGCTCAGTAGATACAAGAGAATCTACTATCCGAGCCAACCGGGATTAAGAGGATTGATTCTAAAAGTATTGTTATTGCAGAAATCCAAAATGACTCCTACGTAAAGCTTTTGTAATTATTGTTATTACTCTATAATAATAATAATAATAGAGTTTTCACGTTTCTGATTGCAAAATGCGATAAAATATTGTTTGAACTGCACTCTGCAGTAGTTAACAGGCTGGTAATTTTTTACACTAACTGATGTTACCATGTCATACCTAACTTGTAATGATGAAACAGTGCGGCTCGGTAGTCTAGTGGATTGATTCTCGCTCAGGGTGCGATAGATCCCGGGTTCGATCTCCGGACGAGCACGCTTTTTATATTTTTTGCAAAATCAAACTCTTACCTCTGCTTGCAGTAGTATTGATAATTGTAAAATAAAGTTACTAAAATTGTTTTACTCACAACTCAGCCGTCAATCTCTTAACGGCGGTAAAATAAACTTCCTTTTGTTAAAAAAATACGGCAGGCGCTCAATTTTTCCTGGGAAATAGTGACGCTCAGGTATTATAAAAGAGTAATTTTTCACTCAGTACTCAGTAGACGAGTTTGCTGATTTTGATAAGTAGCTACAGTTCGTCAGCGATTACTGATTAGTAAGGCTTTGGAACAAATCAGCAGTACATGTGTACAAAAAACGGCATTTAAAAATCAATTATCCACAAATAATGGCCGCGTTTAATATTTCCTCCGGAATATTGACACTCAGTACTCACAATGTAACCACTTCTCACTCAGCAGAAGAGCTTGTTGCAGATAGATGCTTGTTAAAAATTTTTATCTATCGTGTATCGTAGCCAAAATAGCTCAGTTGGAGAGCGTTAGACTATAAATCTAAGTGTCCTTGGTTCGATTCCGGGTTTCGGTCGCATTGTTGTGAATCAACATTGCTGTTTTTAATAATTAATTTTACCAATTATTGAAAATTTGTCTAGTTAACATAAATCATAAATATATTTTTCTTCCTCAGGAGACGCACTTGTGTTACTTTGATTGCATTTTGTACCAGTGTTCGTGTCCCTGGTTTATATATTTACACTAAAATTTATTTACCAAACAACTTAATTCAAAGTTTAAGTGAGGTGCAATATTTTATGCAATATTTTATCTGAAGGCGATAAAAGCCATTTTAAGCACCTTCCCCAGGAAGGCTTACCGTATGTATAACGAGATACCGCTGCACAACATGTTTTAAATGACCTCTGGTCAGTTTACTTGAAAAAAAATGCTTAACGTTTACTGAAGCGTTTGCCGCAGATTGGGCTTGTTAACATCAGACTTTGCCCCCTTTCCCTTAAATATAGGTGTAGGCGCTGTTTGCCCGTCCGAGCATAGAGCAGCGGGCCGTAAGGCCCGCCATGGCCGTAGGTGGATCCCAAGACTGCGGCTCCAGGCACTTCGCCATGCCCTGCCACAGAACGAACCACGAGGAAAATAGTAGGGGTCGCGACAGGCGGGCCTGCGCCTGCCCGAGCGCAACCGTTGAACCGGAGCCATCCAACCGCGGGCCCATCTGAGGGATCCCAAGCAAGTTGGTTCGGCATTGATCCAGTGCGACTGGGGTGATGGTCTCGGTTTGGCCATCCGTCGCCGAATGAGCCCCCCGATCCCTTGGCCGCCGATTCCGCTCCTCCCTTGGATCCATTTGTCGACGTTGCCACCACCGCCCTGCAGCCACCGATGAGGCTGACACCCCAGAATTACGGGTCCGGGTTAAATATAGGTACAGCAATAGCATCTCACCAACCTCTCGGTATTGTAGACGCATGACAAGCAAAATCAATAATAAAGCGACTTGGAAAAGACAGCTCAGCAGCTAAACGTCTATAGAAAAGATAGGGTTATGCCGTCCGGATTTGTAACAATTGTATCTCCTAAGCAACGTAACGATTTATAAACAGATTATATATCAGGTGCTCTACTGCTCATACCGTCATTTCCATTTCCATTATTAAATATACTTTCAACAGTATCATGATAATTTATTGCTAAAACAGACCCAAAATATTCGCTTAAGCAGTTTGCTTTATCTTTATCATTACAAATTCTAGACCCGTTTAAATCTAATACCGGTATTTGGTCCTGTTTGTTCACACGATGCTTAATATACCGGTAGAAGGCTTTTTTGTTTTCGTTTGTTGCCAACTTTTGTTCATGTTGCGTAATAAGTAAGATAGAACAAGTAGAGTATAGTATATAACTTGTGATAAAGCATACCCTGAGTGATACTGATTCAACAAAATGGTACGAGAAACGTTCTTATTCAATTTGAAAGCTACAATAGTGTAGGACGTAGGTCCATAAAGCGTAAAAACAGTTTAGTCTAGTCGACGCTTTACGTACTTTTGAACGGAAATAGAGACGATCGGACAATCGAATGAGCGGACGTTCAATTTATACTTTCATCCGTTCAGCCGTATGCTCAGTTGCCCTTCAGCCGTGTGCCCGTTCATCTGAGTTAAACGGCACAATTTCATTTTGTCCGTATGTTCAGCAAGTTATAATTTAGGTAGGTAAATGGACATTCGCTTATAAGTATGAATCGCACCTTTGTCCGTCCGTACCGTAAATTATGTTTGCTCTAAAGAGAACATATGAGTTGCAAATTACGACTAAAACAAGCTTTGTCCATTTGCCATATGTCCGTTTGTCCGTGTGCCCTACAGAATTTATGAATCGACACATGCAAATGAAACTATGAAAGACTCGTTGAACAGCTGAAGCTGTTGTTGTGAGAATGTGATGCAGTAGTGCTGACTAATGTTAGTAATTGATGGTGTGAGGACTGAGCAGAGTTGATTGATGGATTGATTGATTGATTGATGCCACTTGCCAACACTTGTTCACTGATTGCATTATTGGCCATGAGTAACAGCGCGAGACTGGTGGTCTTTGGCACGGTTGCAGCCGTCGGTAAGCCTACTTCACACTTGTCCCAAAGAGACTGACCCTAAGCAACCCCACAAAGTTGTCATTTGTCAGTCGATTTAACGCTGCTGAGCAGGCTGCATAGCCAGTACATGTTTTTTTAGCTTGGGAGCTGCCTGCTGATTTCTGTCCTGCGTAGTTCCTTTTGGGTGTGTGGGGCGGTTTTGGTGGGTGATGTCATCCGACGCGTCGGGTGATGTCATCCGACGCGTCGGGTGATGTCATCCGACGCGCAAAACTTTTACCAAGCATTTTGAGTCAATATTGGAATTAGGTTGCAACTTGCAGTCAAAGGGCCGAGGTTTTTTGTGCATGGGGGGTGGGCAAAAATGAAATTCAAGCACTTGAGTGTACTACAAGTTATTAAATTAAATTTATTAAAAGGTTTAGGTAAAAATTTTAAATTTCATTACAAAAAATTTTGCATTTATTTAAAATGACTTGAAAAATTGATACTAAAAATAAATAGCATAGGAAAGCTTAGTATATACACTGAAATTTTTCTGGCCAGTAAGCCAGACAGTCTTATGTAACCTGGCAAACTCTCTCCCAATTGTTAGCATCTATTAGAAATAGGGGATACTTCACGCACAAAGTTCAAAAAGATAACTTTTTTCCAGATTTGAAAGTAATTTGCCTTTTGTTTGAGTTACTTAGGTAAGTTTGGAAATAAAAAAGTAAAAAAAAGTATTTTTAATTACATATTTGTTTCTTTCTTTTCTCTTTTCTGCCCCCCCCCCCTTTTCTATGTTTGCATCTAAATTTTATCGAGTTTCATTTGGCGTCGGATGATATAAAACTTTTCCTAGCGAGGCCAGCAAGCTTGGCGTCGGATGATGTCACCCGACGCGTCGGATGATGTCACCCGACGCGTCGAATGATGTCACCCGACGCGTCGGATGATGTCACCCGACGCGTCGGGTGATGTCATCCGACGCGTCGGATGATGTCATCCGACGCGTCTGGCGTCGGAATTCGGACGCCAAGAGGCATTTTCATTTGAAACTGACTGTATAGGCTATGCGTGAAAATCGCATGAAAATCAGTAATCTATGTGCAGTGTTGTAGTAATTACACTTTTTCAGAATCGGCACCGTAATGTTTCACCAGCAGTAAGAGCCATTGGAAAACACTGTTCATCGCTTCTTATAGATTTGCTCAGCTCAGATCAAACCGTAACTTTCGAGCCAAATGACTTGATACTTAAAATCCTGCGGCACTGTTTTTGTGCCTGGTTAGAGTAGGCAAGAATAAGCTAGGCATAAAGTAGATAAAACTACGCAGTGTAGCTTGCAGTAAGTAATTAACGGAATAGAACCAATTAATTACTTTATCCTGAACTGTCAACACTGGTGAACGAACCTTACCCATTTTGGGGCCTACTTGTTTCACATTTCAGTAAGCTCCATAATCATGATTCTATTTTGAAGAAAAAATTGAGCAAGGTAAATAAATAGTAAATTAATGGCCAATTATCCATGTGTTAATTTTTTATATTTTCAGCCGTCGGTATGATCTACCTTTACGACCAGCACAGCGTACAAAATATACAAAATGGCAGAACAAAACAAGACGAAGAGAAACAAAAACGCGTCAAGAGGCCACTCATGTAGTCAGCAATATAGTTCTTTGACTTGGGGGGGGGGGTGATCGACAATTTCATAGGATTTCGAATTTGCAGAAAACACCTAACAACTTTCAAATAAACTATAAAATTCAAGTGTCAGCTTGTCTACCTTCAAGCGAATTTGGCTTGGCTACCGCGGAAGATTTTTTTGAATGACTTTGCAACCTGCCTTGTGTCATGTATTTGTTTGTCTGGATAAATAACCGTTGTTACTTTAGTAGGTAGGTAACAGTCCTGGCCTCAAAAGATGTACTTCGTAAGTGCGTGTGCGAGTGACTTCGAGTGTTCGTGGGACTATCGTGTGGAAACATTTTCGAGTGAGGTCACTGAGGTCAACCTAGGGTCACTGTTCTTAGCATACGCGTTAATATATACGTGCTTAAAAATTCAGCTTGCAGGCTACGTACTTGCGCATATGTGCTAGGTTAGCAAAGGTCACAAAACTTCACTCGGACCACTCCAACTTATCTCACTGAGGTATTAATTACAGCTGCGAGTGAACTTGAAGTAGACTTCGTGTCAACTCCGAGTGAAAAAACACTGAGGCCAGGACTGTATGTACACACATGACTAGGACAATCTTCACTTCTGCTAACAAGAAGGTATGTATGTAGGATTGTAGAGTGACACGTGGATACAGCTGTGACATATTACAATTACGGTAATTATTCCAATAAAGCGCGGTTCATATTCGTCCTTTTGGCTGTCTCTTTCTCCTTTTGGTCGTCTTTTTGTCTTTTTCCTTCTGTTCGGGCTTCTGTTGTCCTTTTGAAAACGTCCTTTTTTACTTTTCCCTTTCAGTGGTCCCTTTGCGTTTTAAAAACATCCTTTTGGTGCATTCCTTTTGTCTTTTATTGTCCTTTAGGAACTGTCCGGTTGATTTTTCGAAAGTGTCCTTTTTCTTTTTGTCCTGTTGTCCTTTTGGAAAGTCCTGACGTCCTGGCTGTCCTTTTGAAAAATAGAGCAGTGCTCGGTCGCACTCGCCGGAGTGTTTTTTCACACACTCATGCGGAAAATTTTCTCAGCTGACGAATTAGCGAAAAGGTTCTCCAGAACGGTGTCTCACAAACTTCAAGGTTTTCCACACTGTTACGACCGCTGGTGTCACCGTCGCCTTTGGCGCAAGACAAGGGCTGAAACAACGGTGGCGTGGACTATCCGCGTGTACACGCTAATTATCCATGTAACCGTGTAACCGTTTACACGCTAAGTATCCGTATAACCCTTTACACGGATACTAACCGTGTAACCGGTTACACGTCATTTCGTCATTTTGTCGGCTGAACGGACATACGGCTGTAAGTATGAATCGAGCCTTACACGGTTATCAAACGGTTACATAGTTCAGATTTCTACTACTAAAAGGTTACTAAACGTCAAGAAACAGAGGGGATTCTTTACTAGACAGCATCAGCCCAAAGAAGATGCGAACCACCCATCTCTAGATTTGCAAACCACAGAGATACTATTTGAGCTACTAGGACAATGCTCAGCCGTCAGCATAAATACTCTTTTTATCTTGAAAAATATAGCTTGCATGTGCATATGAAGTAACACACGCGGCAAAACACTTGCGCACGGTTGAAGGCTAGTTTGTATAAATCCAGCAGTCCAAACAAACATTTTTTCTTAACGGGTACATGAAGTCGTAAAACGAATATTGTAAACGGTTACACACACTATCCGTTTAGAGTAACCGTTTACGCTATCCATTAAGAGTAACCAACCGGTTAAACTATCCGTTTAGAGTAAACGGTTACATTGTCCGCGGTTGCTGTTTCTTAACGTGTACACGCTTTAACCGCTAAGTAATCGCGGATAGTGACCCCTACACGTGTACACGCTAAGTTTAGCGTGTACACGGTTACACGCGTGTACACGATTGGCTGGTACCGTGTAACCGTGCCTAGCCCTAGCGAGGACTTGCATTCATTACTCTGAGCAAAAAATCAAACTGTAAGGGTCGATTCATACTTACGGCCGTATGTCGGTTCAGCCGGCTAAATTACAAAATAATCACACCACATGTCGATCCTATACAGTTATACACTATTAGTGACGTCGTTATTTCGTAACTTTGCCGGCTAAACGGACATATGTACGGATGTGTCTGAAACGAGTCTCTAAAAGTGTACTGATGACATTGACAACCTCGTGACCTTGTCTTTGTAATTTGTCCTTTCGCTGGTCTGCAGACGGTCTGAACACTACAAAAAAACACAAACAAGCACTATCTGCGGCAAAAGCATTCAGCAAGCATCAAGTGTTATTTTTGAGTACATTGGCCAGAGGCCATCGTAAACCTGTTGGGCCAGCTACAGCATTAACTTACTTGATTTCTTTTCCAAACAAAACGTCTTCTTTTGCACCCATTTTAGCAAAGTTGCACAAAGTGCACAGTGGATACAGGGTCAAGACGTAAAATAAGTTATTACCGATAAGCAGCTACTTGCGAATATTACGGAAAATTAAAAAAAAATTGTCTCCGGCTGGGCTCGATCCAGCAAACTTTTGGCTTTGAAACCAGTGCGCTAGTCCTCTGCGCCACGGAGACCACGCATTTAGATGGTTTAGTTATCGTTAAATAATTTAGGTAACAGTATCTTAACGCTGTGGACGTTGGTCAACTTTAGGTTGTTTTTTCAACGACGTACATTTGTTTTTACCACGACGAGCAGTTTCAACGACGAACATTTGCTTTTTCAACGACGAACATTTGTTTTTCAACGACGAACATTTGTTTTTCAACGACGAACATTTGTCCTATAATTACGTGTTACGTTCGTCGTTGAAAATGTTTCGATGAATCCAAAATTTTCAACGACGAACATTTTCAACGACGAACATTTCCAACGACAAACATTTTGCTTCGATAAATCGGGCCCAGACGAAATAAGTTCAAGAAGAACACCTTATAAATATTTATTACTGAAAATGTAATGCTTGTATTCATGTCTCATATCATATCCGATCAGTTGTGGGCGATTTCCGGTTTTATCCCAAATGCACACTTGTTTGGCTTGTAAAGACTCCGGCTTTACGCAGTATAGTCATGTAGAATACATCATTCTAAGG
>JASANF010014617.1:0-32564 GCA_030248245.1 Trissonchulus sp. WLG1_4 | reverse complement strand
TATTCTAAACTACGTAACTTTAGTACGTTCAATCTATCCTTATATGAGAGATCACTTAAACCAGGTATAGTCTGTTACCGAAAAAAAAAATTCTTGCAAATTTTTACGTAAAAAAATCATTGGATTTCATGAAAACAATGCACTTCTGTGGACTGTATAAGCGTGTATATGAAAGAAATTTTACTAAATTATGCTGCAAAAGTTGCGATTGTGTTTTCCAGCTACGTACAAAAAAATTAGAAAAACACTTGTATGGATGTGTGAAATTGACCATGAAAATTTTTTTGTACTGCCGCCAAACATTTTTATGTAAATCAACCCAGTGACTGAAGGATAGTGCAGCAGAGTGCATATACGTACAAGAAAGGCTGCAGAATTTTGTGGATATGTTATTTTCAACATACATAGGCGATAACGCGCAATAATGCACAATTTTTTTCGGTTAAAAATCAATCAAAAATTCTAATAAAAAATCTGATATTTTTTTGGAAGCACTGTTCTGAAACAAATTTCATTATAAGTTTGACTAATCTTGATGAAATTTTAAAAATTTGTAAAGAAATGGCGTTTATATTTCCCTTTCTCTGTCAGACATAAAGTAACACCAAAATGTTCAGAACCCCTTTCCTTAGAATCTAGTCCCTTCCCCCAGAATCTAGTAAAATTGAATTCTTTTCTCCCAGTATTTGCCAAAAGTATCATTTTTTCGCTTTTTTGGCAAATTTGTCTTCAAACCCATCCGCCTAATTATTATGTATGTGTTCTCAGTCCATCTTTATACATTTTTATGCTATACAATCTGTACATCTTTACCGTATCACGTAGCACGCTATGCTGTCTATTTCTAGCAAACCTACCAAAGCGACATTGCAGCAGCTAAAAAGTCGCTAAAACAAACTTTCGGGAAACAATTTTGGGCTATGGGGGGCACCCCTACTGAAACTGGGTTGCTGAAAATGGGGCGGCTCCGGACCAAAGGACGAGGGCTCCCCAGCCCCTCCCAAACGAAAAATGTGCCAGAATTTAGACATAAAACTACTAAGGTCAAGTGTGCAAGGTCTTTGCTCCGGATGACATCGCTACTGTCAACCAAGTCGAGTTCAAATTCCTGTGGGAACAGCGAGGCCTTGTATCCCCATTCCTGCTGACACGCTACACATGGCCAAAGATCGAAGATGTCTCAATTATAGAATTATCGTGATTTATGGCCTCCTGAAACCGAGAAAGTCGACCAGGCTCTCAAGTCTACCACCCGAGTTTTCGAGACACCTGAAAAGTTTACATTTCAAGAAGGTGGGGCTGTTGCACTAACATTCAATGAATGTAAATGCCAAACAGACGTGTTCAACTCTAACCCTCGACGACAAACTGATGATGAGCCGTCTGGGGGTGCTCCAGACAACGGACCCTGACTCGACTGTATTTGTTTATGGACTAAAAAGTTTAGAATTATGACCGGAGTAGTTCAGTGTATATGTTGTTTGACACAAGTTCAAAGTATTGGCAAGAATTTCACCGTGATTCGCATGATTTTCGAAGAATCGAGCAAGTGTAAACTTTAAACTTAAGCAAAAAACTATTTCTGAATGACTTTTAATAACATAGTTCTTGCAGCTTGACAAAAACAGATAAGATATTTTTTTAGGTAACACAGATTTTTTTTGGAAATTTGGGAAATAAAAAAATTTCATAAATCCTTCAAAAGTATATAAATTTATCACCTTTGAGACGGCAAAGTACAATGAACTTGTGAGAAAACAGTACAATTTGCTTTAAAAAAGGTTTCCTGGTTCGTATAGTGTTTAATAAAAAATTTGTTTTGAAAAAACTGAATTTTGATTTTTTTGGTAACGGTACTATATGCGCTTCGTGTACCTTCTCTGAACACGCTCGATATCGTCTATATCACGTAACAAGTAAGGGCTCCAAACTTCCGCACATTACTCAACTAAAAGTCTAACAAAAACAGTGAACATGCTCACCAAGAAAGAGCGGTCTCGACTAATAAACGAACGAAAAATACGGGGCCCCATGAAAAAAGCTTTCTTTGAAACAATGGAACAGTGATTAGAAAATTTAAAATTATTACTTATCAGTACACCGAGATCCATGATTTTATCTACAATGCTAAGGTTTCAGTTGCCCAGGCGATACACAGGAGGATTTACAAATGAGCCAAGAATACAAACTGAACACATTTTTGTGACAACTGGAAGTTGCCACTTAACTGACCATTCGTAAACTGTCTCATGATCGTCCTGTAACAACGGTGATGCACCCTCAGCTTCAGTTTCGATGAAAAGCTTCGAATCGTCTGCGTACATGACCATTTTTGAGTTCATAACAATCAAGTAGATCATTAACAAAATAGTAAAAAGAACCGGTCCCAAAAGTGTTCCAAGGGGCTGTTCACAGCGATAGGATGGGATACAGAGTTCTGTAGACAGACAACCTGTGTTCTGTTTCTCAAAAAAGCAGAAAACCAATGTAATAATTGTCCAGAAACACCGAAAGCAGCTAACTTATGAATTAACTTATTGTGTGAAACAGAATCAAAAGCCTTAGAGAAATCAAGATATCAAACATGAATCTGAATCAAACATGAATCTTCTTCTTCTCTTTAAACTGTAACACCAACTGTTAAGAGTATATAACAAGTTACTAGTAGTGGACTTATTTTTAACAAAACCAAACTGCTTTTCAGATAACAGCTTATTTATACTCAAGTGATGCACGAGAGTATCTCTAACAATACTCTCTAGAACTTTACAACACACACACGTTAGGCTTATTGGCCTATAATTTTGTGGTGAACTGCTATCAGCTTTACGCTTGTAAACAGGGATGACACGAGCCTTTAGCCACTGTCGTGGTAGAATCGCAGTTTCTACAGAAGCAGTGAAAATTCTACGTAACGGATAAGAAACTGCACCGGCCACATGTTTTAATAAAAATGCTGAAAGCTATCAGGCCCAATAGAAAGCGTCGGCCGTAATTTTCTTAAAGCATTCTCAACTTGTACATATGTGACAGACATCGAGCTAGGTCTTGCAGCTGTTTTACAGCTAAAAAGGGGAAGCACCCCGGTATCATTCGTGAAAACAGACGTAAAGTGCTTATTGAAAACGGATGCTTTCTCGGAGGCAGTAATATGCTGCTGGCATTCATAAATAAGGGAAGGGATACAGTCCCGTGACGTTAACTTATTGTTTACGTATCTGAAAAATTGACGCTTACAGCAGATTATTAGATGCTGCATTTGAAGATTTCATTGGTAAAAGTTGTCAAAACGTGAATAAAGTCGAAAGTGGGTTCTTTTTTGATCTTTAATGGAGTATAAGGTATCTAACACCGAATGAAAGTTTATAATTCTTGGTATACAGGGTACTGAGATATGACATGAAAACAGTGAGATACTGCATTAAAAGATTTCAATGGTAAAAGTTGTCAAAACGTGAACAAAGTCGAAAGTGGGTTCTTTTTTGATCTTTAATGGAGTATAAGGTATCTAACACAAACTGAAAGTTTCTAACTCTTAGTATACAGGGTACTCAGACAGATATCTTGATGACGTTAAAACAATTTTGCATTTGAAAATTGAAGTGGTAAAAGTTGTCAAGATGTAAAAAAAGACTATTGAAAGACTATACAGGTATATATCATTTAGTTAACTAAATAGTTATTAAACACCCGGTATTTATATGTAACTACAGCTGTGTCATTTGTAAAATTACACTAAACGATTATCATATTATTAATGGAATGTAGGTTAAACTCAAAACTGACTTCATCCTGAGAAAAAGTTAAAAAACATGAAAATTGTGCAAGTGTAATCAAAAATAAAGGTATCTAACACCGAGCGGAATTTTCAATTTTTTTGCACGTAAACTCTATAAACTTGGGGCTTCTGTTTTATAAAAACGCACTGAACTTCATTTTCGAAACGGCCAGCTCGACAAGTATATAAAATTTTGGTCCAAAATTGTTCTAGCTGAGGACAAACAAAGACGCATCACTATCCTAGTATGTACTGAGGTTACATCAGCTAAGCCAGAAGATAGAGCATATGTATGTCTTTTCTCAGTTTGACTGAACAATCACAAACATACTGATCACAGAATGGATTGACTCACCTCCAAAATTGCCAAAAAACGTAAAAATAGCAATTTTTGGCGGGCCATAACTGGACAACGGCTGGTTTTCAGACAAAAATACCTCGCGTGCGTTTGTTTGGTACTTAGGGCTAGCGTATACGTGAAAACGAAGTAAATCCGCGGAGGTCGATTCTTGAGGTCAAGCCACATATGGGCGATTTTCTCAGAAAGTGAGTCATATATCTTTTGTCGAAAGATTTGTGATTTTCTTTAATTTCGGTGGACGGGGCGGACATTTACATCCGGCTATAGGTTTGAATTGCTCGTGAAGGTTGACTGGTCAGCCGACAGTAGCAGTAGGGCCTCCGGCGAAAGCCCGTGCAAATGATCGATCAGTCAGTCGTGTGGGTTTGTTTCAGTTTGACGACGCCGACTTCTCCGCCGTCTCTGCGACGCCGCCACACACAGACCCCCTCACCAGCTGCCTTTCAAGTAATCCATAGTGGTAGCGTGGGAATCAGTTGTTGTGTTTCGCATAAGAAGTTAGATGGCCGTGGACGTGATTATTTTGTGGGTTTAATAAAACGTACGCTTAAGATTCTAAACAGATCTACCGTCTACACACTGGATGTTGGTCGAAACGTACGCAGCTAGCATAAGTTGGAAAACGGGTCACGAAATAAGTTAGTGTTTGTTTATCGCATAATAACGGCACTGTCTTGTTTTCATACCAGAACAATAATAATATACTCTACCAGCGGAGTACTTGTGTTTCACATTCTGTGTTACTCCGCTGACCACTTAGCTGTAGAGTATAATTTTGTTTGTGCTCTGTGACTAAGTGCCTTAGAAGTGGCATGTGCTTTCTACGGGGGTTGCTCCTTAGGAAGAAAATTAGGCAAAAACACCTCAAAGATAGGATCCTGGCTAGAAACGATAGTTTTCTACAACTGAACGGTGTTTTTCAGAGGTAGCAGCCGTGACGAAGTCTTTGAGAAGACGCCTCATTTTCTACAGGTGAGCATGAGTTTCAAATCACACAGCTGTTCATTTCCTGAATCGCAGCCCCCACCTGAAGTCTGAAACATATTTTGTTGGGCAGACTATTTTGGGTCAATGTTCGACATTTTGGTGTCAATGACAGGTTCTCTATGACTGGGTGGTAGATAATTCAGTTTGGTTTGGTTTTTTATCTGCTATAAAACAACATTTTTCTAGTAAGAGCCTTCATTTTTAGTCCGATATTCATTTTTTTACTCACAACCGTAACCGTATGTCAGCACATTTGATAGTGTCATATTTTGTTTTTTTTTGTTTAGCCCGTAAGGTGGTCGAGCACATGATAATGCACAGATTCACCTCTTCCTTCTTGAGATGCTAAACCAGGCTACAAGTGTTAGCACCTAAAGAAGGGAATCCTATGGAAATTTTGTAATTAAAAAATGTTGGATTTCACTTTATCCCATTGTTGGTTTTGATTTTTATGGTTTAAGTTTAGGGCAAGTTTTGATCGCTTACTTCCGATCCCGCCCTGAGGCGGGGTATAGTCGCAAGTCAACCAGAAGTTTAATATTTTAAGTTTAATTTTAATTTAAATTGAGGTTTTCGTCTTGCGTTGATCTTGATCCAGGCTTGCGTTCCATCTTCATTAACAAATTGTGTTCTGCTTTTCTTGATTCATTTTTTTTGAGCGTAATGAAAATTGAGATGCTTTTGGGCCATTTGTTGAACCAAGATTTGGTCGTTCATTCTATTCTTTTGTAATTTTTGTCTCCCAGCGTGTGTTGCTCCATGTTCCCTGGGTAAGACTGTACTGGCTCTAGCTATATTTATGTATTGCTGAGCTGGTTTTCTTGATGAATTTTACGAGCCGAAAGCTGGTTGCATTCACCTCTAATCCATGAGTCTGGTTTGCATTGAGCCGTCAACGGCGTTCTCCTATGACTCCTGACTAAAACATGTATTTAGTTTCTTAATGAATCCCCTTGTGCATCTCATCCTTCTTGAGCCTGCAGGCCAGGCCACCCAGACGTGTATCAGCTGTTGTTATCCAAAAAAGGGAATTTTATTGATTTAGTTGTAGCTGTAGCATTGTACACGACTAAAGCAGCTTGACCAGTCGTTCTCGTGGCAGCAGTTGCCATAGTGCCGTTTGTCGTAGTAGCAGCAGTCATTTGGTTGTAGTCGTCGTGGAAGCAGTAGACGCAGTGTGTATCTGCATACGGTCTAGCACCAGGCGTAGTAGCAGCAGTCGTTGTTACTGCAGTCATTTCAGTATCTTACGTCGAAGGTAGTAGTTGCTGTTGTTTTAGTTGTTGTATTGATCGTAGTTGCTGCTGCTTTAGTCGTTGTATTGGTAGTAGTTGCTGCTGCTTTAGTCGTTCTTTACTCGTTGTAGTTGGTAGTAGTTGCTGCTGATTTAGTCGTTGTAGTGATAGTAGTTGGTTGTTTTTAGTAGTTGCTGCGTCTTTACTCGTTGTAGTTGGAAGTAGTTGCTGCTGCTTTAGTCGTTGTAGTGATAGTAGTTGGTTGTTGGTAGTAGTTGCTGCCTCTTTACTCGTTGTAGTTGGCAGTAGTTTTCCACTATTTTATATCTGTCAAACAGTGAAGTGTTGAAAAAGTATAACTCATACCCTTCCTTCATGGATTGTAACATTTCTACTTCCAAAAAGCAGCTCAATTTCGCACTGCATATTGTGTAGCGCTACGCCTTATAATTTTTGCGCGAATCCTGTTGTTGTATAGCTAAACTTATCTAGAATCTGGGAATCCGGAAATCGTAGATCAGCTCCAACCCAACGTAGTATGCAGGATGTTTGCAGGATTACGCTGCTCACGCCTCCAGGCACTATTATTGAATGTCAAAAAAAATTATACATTTTGCACCGGGAGTTCTATGTAGTTACTCCATAGTGGCAACGAGAACCGTTATAAATATAATTTCAACAGCTAGGTCCAGTCTAAGAGAACAAACCAATTACACTTGAATAAAAAAACTAAAAACTTATTTCTGAATTGATTAAATCTGTTAGTTAACAGCTTAATCAGTCATTACCTGATTCTGCAGGGTAAAAAAACAAACGTAAGTTAAAAATTAAAATGGTAAAGAAAAAATAATTTGAATTCTGTTAAAAGCACGCAGAGTATTTGAATTATGTTTATGATAATATAAAACTTTTTTATTAATTCTGTAAGGCTGTGAAATTAAAAGAAACTTTAAAGTAACTTATCCATTCCATTCCAGAAAAATTTGTCGTCGTAGTTGTAATGAGTCACACCATCCTGCCACGTTACAATTGTTAGGGTAGATTCATATACTGCCCTTATCTGTTCATTTGGCAAAATTACGAAATAATAATCACGCCACCAATAATACTGTATCAGATCAGATTGTGGCATGGTAATTTTGTAATTTTGCCGGCCGAACGGACATGCGGCTGTAGTATGAATCCACCTGTAGGTAATGTGATTGTTTCAGGACAATGAGTGGCAGCAGAGTGTGTGCCCGGCTGCCCGCGGTGCTGTGCGTGCTCTACGTGCTGTGTCTCCACTTCTTTCTGCTCCACTGCCACCTCGCCGCCCGCCAATAGCCACTCGCCTAAACTGACTAGCAATCTTCGTCACCATTCCTTTATGCTTATATACATATCTTTAATAGTATCTATGGCAGTTTAATTATGTGTAATTTGTAAAGATTCAGTTGTCTAAAGCTGATCACTGTTTCATATTGTTAATGAATTGTAATTTGGGCCATGATTTTTTCGTACTTTAGCCTTTCGTGACTTTAAAACATGTAAGGACTTGCGGATGCGCCTAACCTAAAGCGAGAAAAAATTGGTCCCATTAACAATCGATTCATAGTTCATAGTTAGTATCGATTCGTACTTGCAGCCGTATGTCTGTTCAGCCGATAAAATTACGTAGTAAGTATAAGTAATCACGCCAGAATCTAATTTTTATATTATTGTTAATTAGCCGGCGGAACGGACATGCTGCTTCAAATGATAATGTGCTTCTGGTGCCTTAGACTTATCCTTATCGGGAATTACTGTAGACTTGAGGGTCGATTCATAAAGGCGTATGTCCTTTCAGCCGGTCAAGACGAAATTATCATTCCAGTAATAGTGTAGGTATATATATCACAGCCTGTGGCGTGATTGTTTCGTCACTGTTGGCTGAACGGTCATGTGGTTGTAAGTACAAGTATGACTCGACCATAACCGTCAAATATTTATTTTTTGTTCTGATAACGACTTAGTTATCTATCCACTGTTATTTATGCTAACTTTTCAAGTAAAAGATTTACTATATTGTTTAGCTAATAATAGCTACCCCTTTTAGTAGTTACTTGTTATCTATGCATCGTTCACAGTGTCCGTGTCCGTATGGCGGATTCTGTAGCTTAATGAATTGGCCGTATAAGTTTATTGGTGAGTAGTTAATCACGAGGGGGTATCTGGGATATCCTCATTTGGTAACGAACGCGTGTAAGCGAAATCGAAATAGCACTTTTTGTGCTATAGCGCTTTTTTATGCGCTATAAGCGCTATGGAATTTGCTATATGCGCTATTTGCGCTATAGCGCTTTTTGGGGGTGCTATTTGCGCTATATGCGCTATCGAAGGTGCTATATGCGCTATTTGCGCTATAGCGCTTTTTGGGGGTGCTATATGCGCTATTTGCGCTATATGCGCTATCGAAGGTGCTATATGCGCTATTTGCGCTATAGCGCTTTTTGAGGGTGCTATATGCGCTATTTGCGCTATATGCGCTATCGAAGGTGCTATATGCGCTATTTGCGCTATAGCGCTTTTTGGGGGTGCTATATGCGCTATTTGCGCTATATGTGCTATCGAAGGTGCTATATGCGCTATTTGCGCTATAGCGCTTTTTGGGGGTGCTATATGCGCTATTTGCGCTATATGCGCTATCGAAGGTACTATATGCGCTATTTGCGCTATAGCGCTTTTTGGGAGTGCTATATGCGCTATCTGCGCTATCGACGGTGCTATATGTGCTTTTTTTTTGGATATGGATGAAACTTCTACAGAAAAATGGCCAGGGGGGATTTGAACCACCCATTGCTAGATTACTAGCTTAACGCTCTACCGACTGAGCTACGCTGCCCTATTGGTGTTTGTGTTAATTTCCCTTTAAATAGTGATGCTGATCTTGGATAGCGCTTATAGCACCTGAGGGTGCTATTTGCGCTATTTAGGCGCTATTTTGTGCTATTGGCTAACTTGTTGAAAAGTTTTGTACTTTTTAGCACGTATACGATCCCTCAATAAACAAAAAGAATTTTAAAAGTATTTTAAAACTTTTGTTTGTGTTCTGGACGTCGATATGAAAAAAATATTGCATAAATAGCGCATATAGCACAACGATAGCGCATCAAAGTGCTATAAGCGCTATTTTTTTCATAGGCTTAAAAAATAGCGCTTATAGCACCCGAGGGTGCTATTTGCGCTATTTAGGCGCTATTGTGTGCTATTGGCTAATTTGTTGAAAAGTTTTGTATTTTTTAGTAAGTATACGGTCCCTCAATAAATTAGAAAAATTTTAAAATTATTTTTAAATTTTTGTTTGTGTTCTAGTCGACGATACAAAACAATAGCGCATATAGCACAACGATAGCGCACGACAGTGCTATAAGCGCTATTTTTTTCGTAGGCTTAAAAAATAGCGCTTATAGCACCTGAGGGTGCTATTTGCGCTATTTAGGCGCTATTTTGTGCTATTAGCTAATTTATTCAAAAGTTTTGCATTTTTTAGTAAGTATACGGTCCGGGGTCCCTCAATAAATTAGAAAAATTTTAAAATTATTTTTAAATTTTTGTTTGTGTTCTAGTCGACGATACAAAAAAATAGCGCATATAGCACAACGATAGCGCATCAAAGTGCTATAAGCGCTATTTTTTTCGTAGGTTTAAAAAATAGCGCTTATAGCATCTGAGGGTGCTATTTGCGCTATTTAGGGAGGGGGGGGGAGGGGTCGTTTTTGAGTTGGAAACTATAGTAGCGTATATAGCGCAAATAGCGCCTAGGGGGGGGGGGGGGGGGCGTTTTTGAGCTGCAAACTATAATAGCGCAAATAGCGCAAATAGCGCCTAGGGGTGGGGGGGGGTAAAATCTCGTGCTCGTGCACGCTTACACGCGACATCTACCCCTCATTTATATACACGGACGATGATCAGTACAATGAGCTCGAGGTTGAGACATCTGTTACAATGTTCGCCGTTGAAATAAATTTTCGATTGCGAGCTTTTGTCATATGTTCTCTAACAGACTAAAGCTCGTTTTGAAAAAATTTTCACAGACGAACGTTTTCGATGACGAACTTTCATTCAACGGCTAACATTTTCGAGAAACACTTCGCTTGGATAGCCGAAATTGTAGGAGGCTGTTGTGCAGTTGAAGAGACCTACATAGTGTAGGTACCTTTATCTAGTGTTCAGAAAAATCTGTTACCGCGTAAAAACAGCTTTTCCGTTTTTCTCTGGATTGGTATTGGTTTTCTGAGTTACCTATAGGTAATGGAGAGAGACTGGATAATTGGAACAATTAGAGTAGACAGTGCCCGGAAATTTTCCGAACAATTCTGGAAAGTTTCTAAACTGATCGGAAATGTTAATTTTCGATTTTTAGAACACTGTTTAGCTCTAAAACCCATACCTAAGTGTACCTTAAAAAAATTTCGAAAAACCACCCCAGGTAGAATTGTTTGAAACTACAAGGATTATTTATTATAGATGAACCGGCAACAAACATTAAATAGATTACGGATAGATAACTGTATGCAATATAGATGTTCAATTGAAGATACCTAATATACATAGTACAAAGTAATAGGAAAAAATTCTAGTGTCATTTCACTGTGCCGTTAAATATTGTTATCGTTGTTATTGTAAATAAACAGCCTTCACTGATTTGTTGGAATTAGTTAATGGAAGAACAGGCCAAGTTATAACATCATTTGGCATCGTTCTTTCGGCCCCACTGGCACAAAACCGTCTTCGCCAAAGGCACTAAGACAGGATCAGCAAACATGGCTCGGCGAATTGTCACAGCCAAAGTCTCAGTTTGATCGATGTATTTTTTCATCCACCAACCCGTTCCTACACTTTTGCCCTCAACAATATCGTTCACAAAATTCAGCATATGCTCAGCGTAGTTCGCGGACAAATTTTGGTCCAAATGTCCACAGGAAATTTTGATAGTATCCTTTGATTTTTGCTCAGACAAAAAAGCAACCAATTTTTCACACGATTTATGATATTCGTCGATGCTGCTTTTAACACTGATCACAAATATCGGTGCATAACGGTACATAAAATCGCCAACGAAAAGGCGATTTTCCCGTGGATAAAGTATGCAAATGGAGTCTGGCGTGTGGCCAGGTGTATGAATGATTTCCAAATAATCCAACTCCTCGGGCCCGAATCTCAGCCGTTCACCGTCATCGAGCCATTTGGTGATCTGAATTATATAATAAATAGGTATATTTAACTAACAAATTATTGAGTGACATTGTTATACCTATAATCTTAAAGCTTAAATCCGCTTGATAGCTTAGAGAGTCCATTTCGTGTACCTACCTAGTTGTCATTATGTCAAATCAAATTAGTCGAACGTTCGAATGGAATGTGTTGGTGTTCCGCACTTCGAGCAAACATGCAAACCCGGAAAAAAGTTTCCTCTTCGTCGGAGTACGACGGGCTTCATTCTTTAGGTGGCCGGAAAGTGAAGAACCAAAACTTTTGGGTTAATTGCAACCGGCGGTCTGGTAGATTGTGTTTAACAATTGTCGGCTTTAGTCTTATATCCGGTACTTTGCTAAATATGGTATTATGGCCCTGCGGGAATATACCACTGATATGGTAATGGCCCTGCGGGAATGAATCGACTCTCGAAGCTTGTTCATTCCCGCAGGGCCTTTATACCATATCCGGTGTCACGGTGTAAATTTTCCTCCCTGGGATTTTCCCCCCGGAAAAATTACCCCGGTGTAAATTTTCCCCCCGGAAAATTTGCACCGGGGTAGATTTTCCGGGGGGAAAACCACATCAACCATATAATTTAACTGTTTTGAACATAATTTTTCAAAACTGGCGATAAATTTATTTGTATTTATGTATTTTTGTTTATTTATTTTTATCAACATATAAATTTTTAGGCTGTGATAATTTTAGACTAGACAAAAGACTATGAATTTAGAAGCTATGGTAATAGCATAGTATATATCATACATAGATTATCTGGGTCCGTTATTTTCGAAGCAAAATGTTCAATGTTGAAAATTAAGATTCATTGAAACATTGGCAAACGCTGAATTTAACACAGATTTACAGGACAATTAATGGTCGTCGTTGAAAATGTCTGCGCTTGAATTTTTTCAACGACAAATGCTTCAATAAATCGGGCCCTGAACAGTGTTGTGTACCGATGAGGCAAGTGAAAGCCCGCACACACATATATGTAATTCTCTAAGCCCCCTCCACTCTCCAGTGGTCCAGTCCTAAAAGCATATTTCAACAGGCTCAAAATGCGCTGCCCTGAAGGAAAGCTTAACATGCAAAAGTTTTCATTTTAGTATTATTTGTCGCGAAATTATTTGAAAACTAATGCATTTATAAGCAGGGCAAAAAAGGGTTTAATCAAGGTTTTTGGTCATCACATTTTTAAGGTAGCATTTATGAGTGATTGCCTTTGGCGAGTAATTGTTTTCAACGACTATTTTGATCATAAATGAACAAAACTTGCTTGGAATCACTTTTTTTCTTGATGTGCATATTGCGGTAAAAATTTCAAATTTATTTGAACTATTTTGTTGTTGTCGAAAAATTTTCGATGCAATATATATAACAGAACCATATACGTCTGTTAAGTCTAAGTCCCTTCAGACTTGAATGCTTGCGCTTCCAAATTGAACTGCGCAACGGATAACGAACGAATCTACCAGCGGTATTATTAGATCAAGAGTACATAATAGCTTCTCAGTCAATATAGAAGAAGAGTGAGACACTCTGCAGCCTGCCTGTGTTCTAGCACAGGCAGATGCGGTGGTCGTTTTCAGGCTACATGTTGACATTCTATGCAACATGTGACTGGCCAATCAGCGCGTAGATTCCCTGCGTAACACACTTTAGTATATAATCGCTGATGCGTTGATAAGCATTAAGATAGGGATAAAAGCTTAATAACTCATTATTTAGTCATAGTCTGCTTGCAAAAATATTAAAAAAGGTTTGTAAATAGCTCTAGGGATATTTTGGCAAACTTTCAGCGAAATTGATTGAGAAACTTTTGAGACATAAACTTTTCTGAATTTCTTCAAAGTTTCCCAACCAATTCCGCTGAAAGTTTGCCAAAATATCCCCAAAGGTATTTGCAAACCTTTTTTAATGTTTTTACAAGCAGACTATGAATAAATAATGAGTTATTAACCTTTATCCCTATCCCGTTTTATGATTGGAGCACGTGCACAGGCGTCTGCCAATCAGAGAATAGAAGCTCGCTTCTGATTGGCCAGTCACATGTTGCATAGAATGTCAACATGTAGCTTGAAAACGACTAGCGCATCTGCCTGTGCTAGAACACAGGCAGGCTGGAGAGTGTCTCACTCTTCTTCTATATAGAGTGAGACGCTATTATGTACTCTTGATTAGATAGAACTGATTTGTTTCAATGATTTCACTTTTGATTAAAACATTAAAATAAAACATTAATACATACATTGTACATACAGAAGGACGGGCATACGGACAAAGGTGCAATTCATACTTTGTTTATTTGTCCGTATGCTTAAAGTTTTGGCAGGGTTGAGCTGAATTTAACTTTGCCGGACATAAGACAAATGAAACTGTGCCGTTTTTACTACGGATGAATTGAAGTACGAATACGGGCATACGACTGAACGACCCAAAGTATGAATCGAACAGCGGTTTTGACATTCAGTATATGTGGACGTCCTTTCATCCGTCTGTCCCAATGTACGTACAAAAGTATGAATCGACCCTTAAAATCGCCAAAATTGCCCCGCAGTTGCAGCGACACGTGCCGATTCCAGGCGACTTGACCATAATAGCCAAATTCGCCATTATCGTGGTAGCCCCGTCGATATGGTAATAAGCATCAATCCGCCGCAGCTATCGCTGTGGCCATCGCCACAGCCGCTACACTGAACAAAAGTCGTCAAAATTTCCAAGTTTGAAAAAATGAGGTTCAAAACAGTCAAATTAAATATAATTGGTGTGAATTTTCCCCCCGTAAAATCTAACCCGGAGCAAATTTAAAATATTAAATAAAAATACATAAAAATAAATAAATTTATCGCTAAAATCGCTAGTTTTGAAAAAATAAGTTCAAAATAGTCAAATTGTATGGTTGGTGTGAATTTTCCCCCCGGAAAATCTACCCCGGTGCAAATTTTCTGGGGGGAAAATTTACCCCGGGGTAATTTTTCCGGGGGAAAATTTACACAGTGACACCGGCACTGTTCGGAAATGGTAGTACCGCATTTTTAGAAAAGTGCCGGAAAGTGCCGGATATAAGACCAATTGTCATCGTAACCAAGTCCAAAGTTGTTTCCAAACTCACCGTAAAGGGTCTAGTGACGCATCCAACTATCTTGTCCAAGGTATTGAATAGGTCAAGGCTGTATTCTTTGTCATATGAGCTCATGCAAATATCCTGACACCAGTCCATCTGTTCGAATGCGTGATTGCCGCTGACGTGATCGTAGTGGTTGTGGGTGTTGATCACTGTCACTCGGTCATCGGGTCCGACTAAGCCTTCGTTCTGGAAACACACTTCAAACAAATAATGTGATGCAATTAGACTGACACGCCACAATTGACTGAACTATCTGAACAAAAATTGCTAATGCATGAGGAAAACAGGTGGCGTGAATTTCGCAGCTACTTGCTGTCTCTCGCAAGTTCGCAGCGGTTCGAAATTTTTTGACCCGACTCAAAATAAGGTCCGACCCGACCTGACCCGACCCGACGTCCATCCGACCCGTTGCGAATAGTCTCAATAACTGACCATTTTTATTTTCGTATTGAAATCACATGTGTTGTCTCAACTCTCAGGGGATCAAGATAAACTTTTTGGGTGGATTTCACAAAGGTGGTTTTGCCAAACCATTGGTTTTACGTACGTTTTGCATGATTTGCACACAATTTCATTACGAAATATCGCCTGATTGTTACGAATAAACCATGGTTTTAGCTCAGTTGAAATTTCAAACCTGCAGCACAGCAAGTCTCTGTTCTGCTGAAATTTCAGCTGAGCTAAACCCACGGTTTAAAAAAATTTACGAAATTCCTAACGAATCAGGAGACATTTCGTAATGAAGTTATGTGCAAATCATGCAAAGCGTTCGTTTTTTTTGTTACTATCCGCCACTGTTGGTTAGGGCAATCTTACCCTCTTAACCTGGCATATGGATAGAGCATGATTGTGTGTATGGGGTTGGTTACCCAAGGACATCACAAATCAAGGTTTAATGTGAGGTGTAGTTTTTGTGTGAAACATAATAGGTATATATAATTTACTATTAATCGAAAATCAAACACAAAATATATAACATTCACAGAGAGTTAAGGGTTATTGGGCGTATGAATGAGTACATACGTTTTGTAGGAACTGGAGTGTGGTTGGACCTTTGCCAAGGATGACCTTAAACGGTATCTTGAATTTCTTCAACTTTTTATCTTGACCAAGTTTCAATTTTGTTTTGTTTGGCACATTTTTCACATTCACAATTTTTCAATCACATTTTTCTTCTTACGCAAATTTTTCACAAAGACCATGTTATTATTCTTGTCTTTTAATGATATTAAGTTACAGATATTAAGTGATTTAGTCTTTTTCAACTTGACTGTTTTCATAACATCTTGACTCATATATTTATTAATTTTTACTTTTCATTTTCTATTCTTGTGTTCAGGGTACTTTTTTATATTTACCCATGTGAAAGAACAATACAGCGAGATTTTGAATGGATTTGATGTTGATTGACACAATGGAGTAAGACGCTGTCAGACTATATTGTCTACAAACAGACTGATAGATATTGGTCAATATTCTTCAGAGAGGTCAATAAGATCAGTTGAGCTGTAGACAACTTTAGTTTATTCGTTACTTGAGATTAAATAGATTGAACCAAAGAGCCAGACGGACATGAGTTAAGGATTCTGAGCCAAGTTAAACTGACATTGATCCAGTGATCCGCTGAGCCAAGTTGATATCTATTGCGTCTATGAGCCAAGTAGAATTGACACTGATCCACTGACCCAAGTTGATATTCCATTGGGTCCCTGAGCCCAGTTAATCTATGATTTAGCTTTTGACCCAAGTTGAATTGATGCTGATTCACTGAGCCAAGTTGAAAATCCATTGCGTCCCTGAGTCAAGTTGATCTGTGATTTAGCTTTTGAGCCAAGTTGAACTGAAACTGATCCACTGAGCCAGGTTGATAATCCCTTGCGTCCCTGAGTCAAGTTGATCTGTGATTTAGCTTTTGAGCCAAGTAGAATTGAAACTGATCCACTGAGCCAGGTTGATAATCCATTGCGTCCCTGAGCCACTTTGATCTGTCAATTAGCTTCTGGTCCACGTTGAATGGACACTGATCCACTGAGCCAAGTTGATATTCCATTGAGTCCCTGAGCCACTTTAATCTGTGAATTGGCTTCTGGTCCACGTTGAATTGACACTGATCCACTGCGCCAAGTTGATATTTCATCGAGTCCCTGAGCCAAGTAGAATTGACACTGATCCACTGAGCCAAGTTGATATTCCATTGAGTCCCTGAGCCACTTTAATCTGTGAATTAGCTTCTGGTTCACGTTGAATTGACACTGATCCACTGAGCCAAGTTGATATTTCATCGAGTCCCTGAGCCAAGTGGAATTGACACTGATCCACTGAGCCAAGTTGATATTCCATTGGGTCCCTGAGCCAAGTTGATCTATGATTTAGCTTCTGAGCCAAGTTGAATTGATGCTGATTCACTGAGCCAAGTTGATAATTCATTGCGTCCCTGAGTCAAGTCATTGCGTCCCTGAGTCAAGTTGATGTGTGATTTAGCTTTTGAGCCAAGTTGAATTGAAACTGATCCACTGAGCCAAGTTGATGATCCATTGCGTCTCTGAGCCAAGTAGAATTGACACTGAACAACTGAGCCAAGTTGATATTCCATTGAGTCCCTGAGCCAAGTTAATCTTTGATTCAGCTTCTGGTCCAAGTTGAATTGACACTGATCCACTGAGCCAAGTTGATAATCCATTGCGTCCCTGAGCCAAGTTGATCTGTGATTCAGCCTCTGAGCCAAGTAGAATTGACACTGATCTACTGAGCTAAGTTGATATTCCGTTGCGCCAAGTTGATGGTTCGAGCTCTGTGTAAGTTGCACAGAGCCGCGCAGACTTCCATTGCGCGACGCGCAAGATCTCGCAAGGGCGCGCGCAGTGAAAACTGCGCGCCGCTTTCCATTCTCCATATTGTACTTCCTGCCAGGCCAGACATGCTGGCATGTGCTTTGTTTACATTCGGTAGGTGTCGCGCACTAACCGAATTTCTACGTACCTGTAGCTATGGTGCTCCAATACGTACGGGATCTTGGATTTAGTTTACAAGACAGGACACGATTTTGAAGAAAAGATTTCGCGGATAAATAATAATGCAAAAGAACAGTGTCTGGGCGGTATCGAACCACCGACCTATTGCACGGGATGCAATTGCTCTAGCACCTGAGCCACAGACACTTCTGTTCAAGTGACAAAACAGCGCATTATATACTAAACGTGAATAATCCAGATGACACTCCTATTCTGTTTTGGATGTTTAACCTGTTTTTGGGCAAGACTATAGTTAGAATCAGTCAAAAGCTACCAAGATAAACTTTGTTATTGTACTTCAGGACGACACGAAACTTTATCAAGCGAAATTAACGACTGATGTTATGAGGGTTCTGTGGCACAGTGGCAGTGCGTCGGTCTTCCGAGCTGAAGGTTGGTGGTTCGAATCCACCAAGAACCGTTGTATTTTGTTTCTTAAGATTTGCAACTTCGCGCACGATAGCATGCGCGATGCCTGCGCGGCCCTTGCGCGATCCTATTGCGCGATATTGGTAGATGGGGAGGGGGTAGTTAGATGGCCTCGCGCAAGATAGCTTGCGCGATGCCTGCGCGGCCCTTGCGCGATCTTGGTAGATGGGTGGGGGTAGTTGGATGGCCTCGCGCAAGATAGCTTGCGCGATGCCTGCGCGGCCCTTGCGCGATCCTATTGCGCGATCTTGGTAGATGGGTGGGAGTAGTTGAATGGCCTCGCGCAAGATAGCTTGCGCGGTGCCTGCGCGGCCCTTGCGCGATCTTAGCAGATGGGTGGGGGTAGTTGGATGGCCTTGCGCAAGATAGCTTGCGCGATGCCTGCGCGGCCTTTGCGCGATCCTATTGCGCGATCTTGGTAGATGGGTGGGGGTAGTTAGACGGCCTCGCGCAAGATAGCTTGCGCGATGCCTGCGCGGCCCTTGCGCGATCCTATTGCGCGATCTTGGTAGATGGGTGGGGGTAGTTGGATGGCCTCACGCAAAATAGTTTGCGCGATGCCTGCGCGACCCTTGCGCGATCCTATTGCGCGATCGTGGTAGATGGGTGGGGGTAGTTGGATGGCCTCGCGCAAGATAGCTTGCGCGGTGCCTGCGCGGCCCTTGCGCGATCCTTTTGCGCGATCTTAGCAGATGGGTGGGGGTATTAGCTGTCAGAGCCATACGTAAGGGGGGGCCCTTGGTTTTATTAGGAAGTGTTTTGCATGCCCTCCGTCGCTTTAAATAACAGAGGGGGGTGGAAGCAATAGCCGCGCGCACTGGTAAGGGGGGGGGCTAAAAATCCTGTGCATTTGTGCGACTTACACAGAGTGCAACCCAAGTTAATCTGTGAATTAGCTTCTGGTCCAAGATGAATTGACACTGATCCACTGAGCCAAGATGATAATCCATTGCGTCCCTGAACCAAATTGAAATGACTCTGGTCCACTGAGCCAAGTGGATATTCCGTTGAGTCCCTGACCCTACGCCAAGTTGATCTGTGATTTAGCTTCTAAGCCAAGTAGAATTGATACTGATCCACTGAACCAAGTTGATGTTCCATTGAGTCCCTGAGCCAAGGTAATCTTTGATTTAGCTTCTGAGCCAAGTTGAATTGATAAATACGATAAATCACGATAAAACGATAAAATACACACACGCGATAAAATATTTTCTAAACTATATGCTTTTTGATAATCACACAACTACTACTTTGCTGCCGCTTTATTTATTTTTAATGTAAGGGTCGTTCTGTTCTTAGTTACTAATTAAATATAAACATTGAATTGTTCCATTCTTACTTATGTACAAAGTTATGACAGTTTAACTAAGTATATAAAAGTTTCCACAGTTTACCAGTATCTACGATAAATAACAAGCACAAGCATACCAATCATGTCGTGACTCGTGTCAATTAAATACCCTGCATAATCCAATTATATCTTGACTAAAATATTAAAAAGTAACTAATTATAATTTCATATATTTTATGCGCGAATTCGAACTAAGTCCCTTTCTACTAATAAGCATAATTTTCATTTAACCAAGCAAAAGGCTTACCAAATCTTGATGGATAGTTGAGCTACCTACAAGTTTGCTAGTCTAATGTAAACCTGTCCCATTTTCGGCTTAGTCGTTAATTCAGTCCAGGAATTTTCTTGATCGTGTGTATTAAGGTTCTCCGATGAATCTCTCCGCCCCTTCCTTCTTGTCGGCTGTCATCACATCTTGCCAACAATCATCAGCACCATTAATACCCTCAGGGTCGCTTGAGTTCTTCACACTGCTTCACATCATCTCGACCTTAGATTGTTTAGTTTCCTTGTTGTTCCTTGTGATTATCCCAATATCGATTTTGTTATCTGTCATTGGCTTTGATCGTTTCGTGAACATTTCCATTCGTCATATGGACCAGAAAGTGATTCTACAAATGTCTTCGCATGAGTGGGGAGTGCAAAAACCGGCATTTCCAACATCTTCCAATCACAGATATGGAACAAAAATTTTTCATTTTGCAACTACTCGCAAAGCGTTCGTAAAACCAATGGTTTAGTGAAACCACCTTTGTGAAATCCACTGGTCTTTAGGTATTTTATGAAAAAGAAAACCTATAACCCAAATGTAAAATATTCCGAGTGAAAAAATATCTCAGTATATAAATAAATATGTATATCAGTAACTAAAATATCTCAATAGAAGACAAGAAACAATATCTTATCCCATTATCTCTGGGCGTCTAAACATTTATCGATGATTTGACTAGTCTCACGCATTAGGTAAAATGTCGGTATGGCACAGGCACAGGCACGCTACCTCTATTAATACTTTGTATTAGCACAAAAACGTTGTCGAAAATTATATTAGCACAAAAAAATAATTGAAAATCAAACAAAACTAATACATACTTGTAAAAACATTGCAATATTGTCTGTTCCGACCCCTGTGTCAATATAGACCAACTGTTTTGAAGTCATGCGAATCAAATACATAAAAGGATTTTCTCCAAAATTGTCCTTTTCTGATATTCGATGGACTGTCTCGCTCAGCTTGACTACTGTAAATACGTCGGAGGGCATTGTTGTGTGTAAACTAAAATATCACGAGTACAAAAAATACACACACTAAGGTTATATATATATATATATATATATATATATATATATATATATATATATTGTGATAACATAGGTATATGGGAAAATCGCGCTTACTGTAGTTAAAGTCTGACCAAAAAACCTCAGACCCTCAGACAAAATTAACACGCGATTTAATTACGCAAAGGAAGAAGAACTTAAGAGTGCAACTGTGCGGCGAGTAATCACTAAAATCACGCCACCTATTTGTCTCAGAGTTTAGCAATTTCTAGTCAGAATTTTAGTATTTGATTAAGTATATATCTTGATAATGGAACATAGCGTCGCGCTCAGGTGGAGCTTTAAAAAGGTTTATGCTGTATGTATGTAATAGTGCCATGTAAAATGATCTTGAACCTGTGCTCTGGACCTCTGGTATAATGTATATATATATTGTGATAACATAGGTATATGGGAAAATCGCGCACAGCCGATACATTATACCAGAGGTCCAGAGCACAGGTTCAAGATCATTTTACATGGCACTATTACATACAGCATAAACCTTTTTAAAGCTCCACCTGAGCGCGACGCTATGTTCCATTATCAAGATATATACTTAATCAAATACTAAAATTCTGACTAGAAATTGCTAAACTCTGAGACAAATAGGTGGCGTGATTTTAGTGATTACTCGCCGCACAGTTGCACTCTTAAGTTCTTCTTCCTTTGCGTAATTAAATCGCGTGTTTATTTTGTCTGAGGGTCTGAGGTTTTTTGGTCAGACTTTAACTACAGTAAGCTTACATTAATAGTACCTCTTCCTTTGAGAGTGAGACACTAAAACCCGGTTTATACTCGTCCTTGTCCTTGTCCCTATCCTTTTGTCCTGAAGCAGTTCCAGGAAAACTATCTGGACAAATGACCTTTTTTTGGGAAGGAAGTATTGTTGAACTCCATCTAGTATGCGATAAGACGAAACAGTTCTGTCAATGCTGTCATAATACCTGGCAGAAATTTGTCCTTGTCCTGTCCCTGTGTTCTTAAGGACAAGTATGTATGAACCGAGCTTAATCGCGCTCATTTTAACGTATTACCAAGAGTACATAATAGTGTCTCACTCTGTTTAGAAGAAGAGTGAGACACTCTCCTTTCTGCCTGTGTTATAGCGCAGCCAGAATGTCAGATGCGCTCGTCGTTTTCACGCCACATGTTGACATTTTGTGCAACATGTGGCTGGCCAATCAAAAGCGAGCTCCGCTTCTGATTGGCTAGACGCGTGTTCCAAGCAGCAGCCACGTAACCATAGCAATTACAGAAGACATGTCTGCCTGAGTGCTGATTGGAGCACATGAGGCCGCCTGCGTGTTGATTGGAACACGTGCGCAGGCGTCTGGCGCTGGCCAATCAGAAGCTGAGCTCGCTTCTGATTGGCCAGCCACATGTTGCACAGAATGTCTACATGTGGCGTGAAAACGACGAGCGCATCTGCCTGGCATAACACAGGCAGAAAGGAGAGTGTCTCACTCTTCTTCTATATAGAGTGAGACACTATTATGTACTCTTGGTATTACCAACTGGGCCCAATTTTTCGAAAAAAATGTTCTCCGTTTAAGTTCTCCGTTTAAAAGCTCTTCGTTTAAAGTTCTCCGTTTAACATTTTTCATTTTTTCGAAACCCTCAAATTTGAATTTAAACGGAGAACATGGATTCTGCTAAATGATTTCGAAGCTCTCCGTTTTAGTTCTCCGTTTAATTGTTCTCCGTTTAAAATTCTCCGTTTAAAAGTTCTCCGTTTTTTTAAACGGAGAACTCGCTATTTTTAGATTATGATTTTCGGAAGAATTCTAAAATAGAACTCCAAAGTTCTCCGTTTAAATAAACGGAGAACTCTAGTTCTCCGTTTATTTAAACGGAGAACTCTAAAAATTTTAGAACAATTATTTTGGGAAAATTTCTAAAATAGAACTCAGAGTTCTCCGTTTAAATAAACGGAGAACTATAGTTCTCCGTTTATTTAAACGGAGAACTTCAGTTTTCCGTTTATTTTAGGGGGTAATGTCGCGAAAGCAGTCGATTTTGCGCGACTGTAAAACTTGTTCACTGAAATGTTAGAAAATGTTTTTCTATATTTCGAAAATCTATCTAAAGGCAAATATTTCTGCCAAGTTTCAGCAAAATTGGTGCAGCATATAGTTTGCAATAATGTCGCAAAGTCGGTAAAACGACGTTAAAAAAACCTATTCATATTCCATATTTTCTTCCCTTTAATCAATTTTTCAGTTTAGTTTGTTTACACAGGCTGATAGCACATATGTTGTAGTTTATGCACACAAAATTTAGTGCAAATTGCTGTAGCGTAGGGTTGTTTTGATGTGACTTTTTTAAATTGATTTGATTTGATTTGATGTGGGGGTTGTAAAATTAGTTTTGATTTGATGCAGCCTTCCTGAAAAGCAATTGATTTGATTTGATTTGATGTGAGAACCTGAATTTTCAATTGATTTGATGTGACAAAAATTTTGGTTTTTAGTTTTGATGCATTTTGATGCAGTTTTATTAGAATTTAAAAATAAAGAATTTTCGATTTCGCAATTAGTTCATTAACACGGCAGGAGGTCACTGCTAAGCGCGACTTAGTGTTTGTGACCGGCCGGTTAAAAACACCGGCCGGCCGGTCACGTTCTACCGATTGAGTAAATTAGGCCGGCATAAAAAAAGCGTGACAGTCTAAGTTAGGCCGAAATAACACTCTGGATTTGGATGAATTTGTTTTTTCTAAAATTTCTGCGGGCCGACAGAACCCTGACACCATAAAAACCTGACAGTTAGACCGATGACAGTTTGACTACGATTAGTGGTTAGTGGTGGGTGGATCGATGAACCTTACAGACTAAAGTGCGGTTATATTGATTTCTGTGCCCGTATTTTTAAAATACCTGCAGATAAAATTAGGCGAATGTTACCCACAGGAAAAGTTAAGGTAAACTGGTATTCTCAGAGAGTGACTTAAGCCAGCGTGATAACTGAGGCTGATAAGATTTAGGTGAAAACAGTGCTTTGTTTTGCAGCTGAAAAAAAGTGTTATGCAAACTTTTAACCTTAACAGTACACGCTAGCTGTATTTACGACTATAACTTTACCTTTACCCACAGAACTAAGTGGATAAAGTTAGCCTGCAGGGTACCTTTACCTGCAGGTAATTTTGAGAATGTATATATACGGCTACTGGTGACCTGATAAAGAGCTAGTAATAAATGTCAGACAAACACTACACAATAACAATAAAAATAAACCCTTAAATTAAAAAAACAATATTAAAAATTGTGTGTAATTTAAAGTTTAATAATACAAAAAGAGCTAGTCTAGTGGCTACAACGGGTTTCGAGTTTTGACCGGTAAGGGGTCCCTTTATTCTGGGCCGATGATTCTTCATTCTAGAAACATGAAAACTCAATTTCGAAAATGTGACTCCTAAAAACCCCATTGGGGGCTGAGGGGGTTTGTATGGGTGTCCACGACGGTCCTAGGCAAAAATTGACCCCCGATTTGTGTTCAGGGACCCAAATACCCTCTAGAGACAAGTTTTTGTTTGAACTTCTGACAAATCATTTTTCAAGTTCACGAGGGTCCCCCCTCCTTGGCTTTTAAAAACGGCACGTTTTGAGGGTCACGTGACGCGGCACCCCGTGGGGTCAAGGGGTCGCCAATGTAAGGGGCACAATCACTCGAGGAGGGGAACCTTCTGCCAAATTTTATTCATATTCATGAAGTATCACCTCAAAAAATTTCTTACAAACAAACGACCACATGGAAACTATGCACAATAACGGACATGAAAGATACATACAATGGATTGCCTTTGTTTTGTAACTGGTCGGCAACCCAACAACACCGTACGTAACTGAGGTCTGTTTGGCAAGCCGACATGTAAATGGTTGGGAGAGCGTGCGGCTGCTGTCTGGAGCTCACGCTGCATCAGAACTGCATCAAAACTGCATCAAAACTAACCATTTTGGATAGTTTTGATTTGATTTGATGTTCAGCAGAGCAAAAACCAATTGATTTGATTTGATTTAATGCGAAGGCTGGAAAATTAGTTTTGATTTGATGCACCACATTTTCGAAAGCAATTGATTTGATTTGATGTGCTGCATCAAAAATCAAAACCGCATCAAAACTAGTTTTGATTTGATGCAGTTTCCACATCAAATCAACCCTACTGTAGCGGCTGTGGAGTAATACATGTTTGAACTGTGAGACTGTACGTAAACTATAAAGTAGTAACTGCAATAATGATAAATTGTGAAAAATGAATGAATGAATGAATGAATGAATGAAAAACGTTACTTGATTTACATATTTCCTTGACTTCCTAATTATTCGGTATTCGGCCGAAAATTGACTTTTCGGTACCGAATACCGAATACCAGTTTTTCGGGCGAAAGCAGAATACCGAATTTTCGGTACATCCCTAATTTTTAGTACAAGTGGCTAACTAGAGTTCTCCGTTTAATTAAACGGAAAACATTTAAACGGAGAACTTAAACGGAGAGCTTCGAAAAACTGCAATGGAAAATAGATAAGTTCTCCGTTAAAATTCAAATCGTTGGCTTCGAAAAATCTAAAAATGTTAAACGGAGAACTTAAACGGAGAACATTTTGAAATATGTGCGTGCAATCATGTAGGTTCGCCGTTTAAATAAACGGAGAAGTCGAGTTCTCCGTTTAAATACACGGAGAACATTTAAACGGAAAGCTTTAAACGGAGAACATTTAAACGGAGAACTTAAACGGAGAACTTTCAAACGGAGAACTTGAACGGAGAACATTTTTTTCGAAAAATTGGACCCTGAACAGATCCCCCCATGACTGGCGATGGCTGCCTGACCTTGCGGGGGGGGGGCTGCAAACATAGTTTACTGTAAGGGGGTCACTGAATCACACTGCTATGATGGTGTCGTCGGAATGGAAGGGGGTGTGTTAATTGCTGCTATATCTGTATGATAAGGGGGGTCCCTAGTTTCCCCTTAGCTGCAATCAGGGGGGTTATTGTGTTATTCAGTTGGCTACACAGGAAAATGAAGCCCACTAATCACTAATCAGTAAGTACTAAGTACCCTAGGTTAGCGGGAGCTAGGCTAGTAGGAAAAGACACATTGCAAAGAGCGGTAGTGTCAAAAACACAATATTAAAAACATTGAATTTTTTGGGAACTCTGTAAAACTGGACAGAAAAGCGTAACATCCTAAACAAGAAAAAAAGCATTTATTCAATTCAAACCAAACTAGTGTAAATGGGAAACTCGTTTCCAAATTACAAGCAGGAAAAAGTCAGACAAGTTACCACTTTAATAACAAACAGTAACAGACATAGCCCTCAAATAACAGCAGTACGATAACATCAAATATACAGAATTTAAGGAATTATGCAGTTGTATAATGCTACCGATTAACAAGTAGACTCCTAAAAGGAGTAAAATTCCTTCGTAGAGACTAGAGAGTTATATTTTACTTGAAAATGAAGAAAAAAACTTTCACGAAATTCAAATACACAGGTAATAGCAGGACTGAGAATAGAATATCTACGGTTTACGAAACGATGATACTAACCATTGCACCACTGACCGTTCACGAAAGGTTACGTTAACTTAGCCAGAAATACAAAAAGCATTCAATTAAAATATTCAAAATTTTGAATTCAAATCAAAACCAACTTTGTTCATTATCAATTATGTACCATTTAATCATTCATGTATAATAAATAGAGATAAAGTTTACCTAAAATATGTATATGTTCTGTGTTTTTGTGCAGTTTCAATGTTCTCGTGATCTCATATTAGATGGTGATTGGCTGTGGCTGAATGTCAACAGCCAATCAGACTCAGACATTGTGCAGACAAAATAAATTTGACATCCAAGGGGGGAAACATGCAGCAAAATTGTATAACTGAAAACCAGGGGCCTGTTGCTCAACTTTACAAGTCTTACAATTGTAACAATTGTAAGTGAAAAATCTGGTGATTCGTAATGAATTTATATAATGAATTCGTAACGAATCACCTGATTCTGCATCTGCTATTACAATTGTTACAATTATAAGACTTTTAAAATTGAGCAACAGGCCCCAGATGGGGGGACTATTTAATTTTGCAAAAGTTTAAGCTTTCGTCTGGTTGATGAAATTTATTTGTTTGGGATATGTTTTAGCTTTGTTTTTTTGGTCATGCCCCCCACGGTTGGAACACGCTTAGTTCCCTCAGCTAGCACAGTGCAAAACATATGGCAATTCTTACGTACAGATTTGGTTTGCATGAATTTCATACAACGTTATGATTCCAATAATTCCGCCTTCAGGCGGAATAAAAACGAGGGTAGCCGTTTTAGGTTAACAAATGGCTGGACCGTTGAGGCTAACAATTTTCAGAATATATACATGCATTGTCGTTAGCTGCAAAAAAGTTTAAGTACTTTTTTGACCCGAATCTTAAAAGTAACCTTCGCTATCACATTGGCTTTAGTCATCGTCTGTGAATTCGGCTTTACCCTTATCTTGACCACTGGATAAGAATAGCCTAACTCATCCATGCAAAGTAATAAGTATTGAGACTACGACCCTAGAATGAAGTTTTTTGTGTTTATTTTCAAGTTGCACAAACAAAACTTCTGCTTCGAAAACATACAAAAATAAAAATACCATATGGCTTATGAACGTGATATATCACAAAATTGCTGAAATTAGAACACAGTAAAAGCAAAAGGGCCAAGCTAATGTTCAAATTCGAATTTAATATCTCTAGGATTTGAGAAATTCACATGAGTTGTGCTGAAAAGTGGAAACCACTATTTCTTGGAAAAATTTACTAACCCTTTGCTGCATGAAAGTTCAAAAATGCACTAAATCAGTCATTGGCTGGGTTTTGATCCGTCACCATAGACGGAGCCTGCGTCACGGGGACAGCTTTGTGGCAGGACTGTCACGCTTAGCCACTTGGTCACCGGCTCGCTTCACTCAGATACCTAAGGCATCCTTGTGAAGTAACAGATTCTGTGAAACATAAAGCCGACAGGTTTCACTATTGTAAGATAGAGCAATTTTGATTCTGATGTAGGATGTGGGAAAGGGTTATATATTAAAAAGCTAGTTTGTACGTCAAAACAAGTGCAACAAAGAATTGCCTCCTACTTCGCCGCTGTAGCAAGAAATACAAAAGCCGTCTGATTTCAACTCCTAAACCTTGATACCCAACTACAGCTCAGAGCCAGAGCGGTGACTTCTCCCAAACTGACAGCATAAAAGTTTAAGTACTGGCTTGACCAGCCAATCAGCACACATTCCCTGGCGTATGGTGAAACTAAAAGTGCTCGTCGAATCCTCATAGGTGCGCATAAAACATCCACAGCCTCTAACTTTGCCAGAAGCAATATCGTTCAGAAAATCAGCAAATAGTTCCAAATAATCAGCATCTAAATCCTCATCGAAATGGCCACAGCAAAGTTTAACTGGTCCAGTTTGGTGACGCACAAATTCCACCAATTTCTCTGCGGAATGTCGATACTGATCAAAATTGCTTTTCGGACCGATTGCCAAAATGTTTGCGCGATATAAAAAATCGCCGACAAAAAGTTTACTTTCTTTGGGATAAAAAATGCACATTGAATCCGGAGTATGACCAGGCGTGTGAATTATTTCAACATAATTATTATCTTTATCATCTGCAGAGCCGAAATAAAACTTCTCTCCGTCATGAAGCCATTTTGTCACCTAAAATTTTAAGTGAATCAGTAAATTCAGCGTCAAGACTAGATCAAATATAACTATGATAAAAATTGCACTCCTTAATCAGTATAGTTAGTATGCTTTGAGTTAAGAAATTAAAATACCTCTCTATCAGTACATTAGTCGGAGGCATGATCCTCCGCTGTTTACTACACGGTGAAAAAATGTTTAGAAAGTTTTTCGAAAAACTTTTCAACACTTACGTTAGAATCCGACTCTGATGTTGCATGCAATCTTATTTACTTATTTGTTAGGTACAGTCGACTTTTTCAGTTCTAGCGCAGTCGGCACTAATTTTGGAGCCCAGTAAGAACCATTTCGCCTGAACGAAACTACATACAAAACTTAAACTTAATTGACGACGAAATTATGGATGTTTCCTGACCTATCTTGTCTAGTACTAACTTTCTGACAATAACGAACCGTAAAAGAGCGAACGCAAGAGCCCACAAAACTGCCCAGCGAATTAAATAAATCCAAAGTATATTCTGTGTCATTTGAGCTCATGCAAATACTGCGACAGAGTTTTGAGCTTTCAAAATAATGACTGCCGCCGACGTGATCAAAATGGTTATGAGTGTTGATCAGCGTGATGCTGGCATCATCTGTGACAAGTTCCTGAGTCTAAAACGAAGCATTGTGAATGCATAATCTATATGACTTTCACAGGGCTTGCTCCAACAAACAAATACATTGGCGCTGGCAGCTAGTGTTACAATAGCTAAAAATTCATGCGTTGTTATCTTCAATAACACATAATTGGAGTCCATACTCCATAGTGTTTGCTTGGTGAACCACTAGTGTAAATGCACGTACACATTCCAAATTTTCACATATTTACTTACCTTCATGTAATTTACAATATTAGATGTTCCGCAACCACTGTCGATGTGAACATAGTTCCCACGCCCCATGTCAATTAAATACATGAATGGACGTTCGCCAAATCGATCATACTCGCAAATTCTACACACAGAACTGGAAAGATGCTTCAAAGCGAAGCCACACATTTTAAACAATGACCGGCGTGAAGCTGCTTATTACACTAAATGTCAGTATATACAAGTATATACAGTTCTAGCTTTTAATGTATGGTTCAGCCACATTTCATTCTTATCTCAACTGGTCACCTGGTGTAGTGGTTTTCAATTTCTATCGTTCGTACTTCGTGGTAATAAATCAATATACAGAACATGAGCTGTCGAACAGTGTGTCGAAAATGTTTGTCACACAAAATGGGTCTACGATCTGCATAAAAATTGAGCAAACGGCAATAAAAAATCAACTCAAACAAATGAGAGAAAAATGTTAGCCGTTTTCGAGCATACAACGCGCAATAAAGCTAGTGCATTTATTACAAGTAGGATGTGAACACAGTACTGACATAATTTCTTTTTCTATCTAAAAGAAAATGAACAAGCATGAATTTAAAAACTTAAACCTCGCATTGTGTACTACTGCTGGAGTAAAATAAATAACTATATAAGTGAAGGATTAAGTAGTTTTTGTATGTATAATTTTTTGTTGTAGTTGTTGGCTCACTATATACATATACATAGGTCTGGGGGAATATTTGGGGTCCGTGAAGCTGGCGAAGAAAGTAGTGGCACAAACTCTAATTTTTACGGCACAAATTTACTCACATTTGTGCTAAATTTGTGCCGCAAAAATTGGAATTTGTTCCATTACTGCAACGGAGAACGAGAGGGGCCTTTTTCGTGGTGTTGACTTCACAACACGAGGTGCCAACTTCACAAATTTTTTTGTCACCTCTGAAACGTAAAGAAAACCTACAGTTCTTTTGCTTTTTATGACCAAAATTTATCAATGTAATTTGTGCCGCAACTTTAAAACAGAAACACAAAATTTGGAAGCGAAAATTCATGTTTAAAATTAGAAGATTTGCGTCGGTGCCTGGCTTCATTCCGCTAAATAAAATTTAAAAATCCGCTAAATGTGAAGTGATACTTTCAAAGCTACTTTACTGCTGAAATTGGGTTAAAAACAACTGAGGGGAGACTTGTGGACCTTTTTTGGTTCAAAAGAATCTCTATTCGATTTTCTTATTCTTAAAATTTCAGAATTGTTTACGTTTTCCAAGAAGTAAAGCATAATGAGGCACCTTTCTGCATTTTTTCTAAAATGCGTAGTTTTACCCATCTAAACAACTTCAAATGGAGCCAAATATTACTAAAAAATTCTGCATAAGTTTCAAGAAATACATAAAAACAAAAAAGTCGTATTCGCGTAAAAAACGGGCAATTGCGGAATGAAGCCAGACACCGAAGCAAAACTTCTAATTTTGAACATGAATTTTCGCTTCCAAATTTTGTGTTTCTTTTCTTTAATTGCGGCACAAATTACACTGATAAATTTTGGTTATAAAAAACAAAAGAACTCTACGTTTTGTTTACGTTTCAGAGATGACAAAAAAATTTGTGAAGTTGGCACCTCGTGTTGTGAAGTCAACACCACGAAAAAGGCCCCCTCTCGTTCTCCGTTGCAGTAAAGGAACAAATTTCAATTTTTGCGGCACAAATTTAGCACAAATGTGTGTAAATTTGTGCCGTAAAAATTAGAGTTTGTGCCACTACTTTCTTCGCCAGCTTCACGGACCCAATATTTGAAGGCACGAGACACGAGTGTCGTAAAATTTTGTAGAATTTTCCAGAAAAAGTGCCATTTTTGCTAAATTTTGTTCAAGTTTCCGGGACCCTCCCCGCGGCCCCTCCATTTTTTGGGTTAAATGCAGTTGGGGGGGGAAAAATAGTGGACCTATTTTTTTTAGTAGAGCACCTTGGTGCTGGTGGAAGCATTTTTGCTTCAAGAACCCCTATTTCATTTTTTGGATTTTCTGAGATACGACCCCCCGAAATCTGAACCCTCAGTGAGGGACGTTTTCGCAATTTTTTTCCGAAGCTCTTGTTTTTTCCGTTCTAATCGTGTCTAAATGGTGTCAGATTATTGTTTATAATTTTTTAGAATCAAAACAAAGGCTCTTTCACCGGGTTCCTGCCAAAAAATTGGCCAAATTCGCCAGAAACGTCCAATTTTTGACCAAATTCAAACTTGGCCTTAATTTAGGCTTGGGCTTAGGCTTAGGCTTAGGGCTTAGGCTTAGTATGGGGCTTAGGCTTAGGCTTAGTATCAGGCTTAGGCTTAGGCTTAGGATCAGGCTTAGGCTTAGGCTCAGGCTTAGGCAATAAAAAATCGAAATTTTCAGAAAAAATGCTGCCAGCTTAGCCTAGAGAATCCTGCCAACTAAGCCTAGACGATGCCTTAAAACATCATAACGCACTCAAAACTGTCCAAAAACAAAGATAAAATAGCCATTTTTGGCTTCGAACTTTGGCCTACGTTCACTTCCAAAAACATTGAAAATGCAATTTTCAAGGGGTCATAGCTCAGAAAATCCAAATTTGTGGATAGGGGTTCTATTACAAAAAATGCTTCCCTCAAGGTGCTCCACTCAAAAAAATAGGTCCACTATTTTTCCCCCCCCAACTGCACTTGATCCCATTTTTTGTTTTTTTATTTTTTTCTTTTGTGCCCTGCCGAATTTCCGGAAATTTTCCGGTTTTTTTCGGGTTTTCCGGAAAATTTCCGGCAATTTTCCGGAAAATTTCCGATTCCCAAATTCTCACTTTCCGGAAAATTTCCGACTTTTTCCGGATATTTTCCGGTTAACGTCAACTGTTGCCGGAATTTTCCGGAAAATTTCCCGGTTTTTCCGGAAAATTTCCGGGTTTTTTTCCGGAAAATTTCCAGGTTTTTTCCGGTTTTTCCAGAAATTTCCGGTTTTTCCGGAAATTTTCCGGATAATTTCCGGGTTTTTTCCGGAAAATTTCCGGGTTTTTTCCGGAAAATTTCGGTTTTTTAAATTTCCGGTTTTTTCCGGATAATTTCCGGGTTTTTTCGGGATAATTTTCGGGTTTTTTCCGGAAAATTTCCAGGTTTTTTCTGGGCTTTTTCCGGATAATTTCCTGGTTTTTTCCGAAATTTTTCCGGATAATTTCCTGGTTTTTT